>JAPYZF010000266.1:0-210411 GCA_030523045.1 Meteorus cinctellus | reverse complement strand
CCCCCTTCTCCATCCAGTATTCTTGAATACTACGTCCTCGAGCAAATTAATGAATTAATTGAAGTGTATATGTATATATGTGTATGTGTATGGATATTATCTCTTCAAATTGGCCTATATATACTTTGTCTTTTTTCTCGAATATTTTTTATATAAAATGGTTCCTCTTTCTTTTAAAAAATCATCATAGCTGTTGAATATGCAGAAACTTTCATATTCGAATAATTTATTATTTACGTTATTAATCATAGATGAGAATGAGTGAAAAATGGCGAAACCCCCGAGGATATTGTGTGTTAATTAGTTACATCATAAAATATATGTTTATGTTAATGAATTCTGAACAAATTGTATGTAGCAGTCATTGTTTGAAAGAAATCAGCGGATAAATTCGAAAGGTCTACTCTCATAATGTTACTGTTAGTACAATTTATATCTATGTTTGTTCATTTATGATATTGATAGAATGCAACGTGTATAGAATTATATTCTGAAACAATTTTTTTTCTTAATTCAGAAGTATTTTTTTTTGTAAAGAAAACATTTTTTTTTATGGATTAAGGAAGAATTTTCATGTTAGAATTAATTCCAAATTTGAATTTCTTCATTTTTTCGTTCGTGTTTTCATTTGGAATTGGAAATCTTATCAAGTGATGATAATTTTATACATAAATTCATTGGTTGAGCATCAGTTTTGATGAAATTTGATTTTACTATTGGAATCAGGATAAAAGTAATGAAGTAACGTCCAAATACTGCGCACAACCCATCTTAAATATGGATAAAAATCCAGTGATGTATAATGACACAAAATAAACGAAGGAAATTTTTGTTCCATTGAGATTTTTGGTCATCGCCACACGACAGTGGGGATATGTGAGGATATTCGCTGCTCATCTTGTTCAATTCCATCATTACAATGTCAACAAATCCCCAAGACGTTTCTATTTTGTTTTATTTACCAATTTCTCTGATTGCAATAATTCTCTTTTCTGTTGGATTTCCTCTTTTTTTTCACAAAACCAATACAACCACTGAGAAATCATAGACCCTTACTTCTCTCATATCATCCCCTATTTTCCGTTATTCATTACATTAATCACATATATACACAACTAAAGATAAATCATGGAAAATAATTCCACTCTAACTCGTTTATCCCAACATCCCGACAAACACCGTCTCATATCCATTAATCAATTGGCAATAGTAATAAACACGATGACTTAACGTAAAAATTGAACGGAGAAAATTAATGAAATATCTTTATGAGTTATATAAGAATAGTAATAAGAGATAGAAAAAACAAAAAAGATAATAATAAATAATAAAAGAGATAAAGAAACAAAAAATTGAGAGGAGAAAAGTTGGTATAACGACTGAAGATTGGTGCGCGCAAACGATGTGCACATGGATGGAAAAAAGAATAAAAGAGACAACCGCGAGTAGAGATACGTTCAATATATTCTCTTGCTGTTCACGGTACTGGCCAACTTTTTGCAAAACTTCCGTCAGAGACGAGCGTTGGACGCACGAAATGGGGTTGCGATGATGAAGAAAAGAAAAGAGAAAAGAAGAAAAATGCGATGACGGCGACGAAGCAACGATGCGAAATAGTACCATCACAAGTAGCGTAAAATTTTGAAAGCGCGTGAAAGAAAGCAGGAGTGAGATAAGGGATAATACTGAAGGTTACCAAGAAGACACCGAGAAAGGAAGTTAGCTCCTGGGCTTAGTGCGTGCCAAAAGGCGGTTTCCTCGTTTTACATACGAAGCGCGCTTCCTATTGTTTTTTTTTCTCTCGCTTTCGCGCTCTTTCTCTCTTCACGTTGAGTTATGGCACCGGTCCACGACGCCTTGCAGCATGGCCCCCACGGGGGCGCGACTCGAATGACTCTACTCTTGCGCAAGAGTGCGGCCAACCATTCTACACGTATACGCCGTTCATTTGTGTATGTCTTGTGTCCCAGACGCTATGGCGCGTCCAGACTTGATGAGCTTTTTCGCCTGCTCTGCGATAAAATAATACATCGACGCATGTTATTCTCAAACCTTCGTAGTTTTTGTTTGTATATTATGATTGATGAAAGTATGCAGCGATGCTGATGTTATATATTCATGAATGCAACAAGAAGGAACAATGATTTTAATGAAGAAACATCTGGCGCTTTATTCAACTTTGAAACATATTATCTTAGTAAGGCTTTCAATTGAAATGTTCATTCGTTATAAATTAAGATGAAAATATTTTTCAGTTGTAAAAAATTTAAATTAAAGTTTACATTTGTTTCCCATCTTGATTCAAGTATTCACTAAAAATTTATCACTGCTCAATCAAAAATTTACTCAAAAAAAAAATTATGAAAATTGTCAAGTGAAAATTATTTTTATTAATTTCGATGATGATTAATGAACATCTAACATCAAGTGATTTGGAATTATTTTCTATTTTAGACCAAGTGTGGAAATTTTATACAAATCAAAACCTACCAACATCCACCACAAATTTTTCTTCTCCAATAAAGAAAAATATATTTGTAACATTATCGTTTGTCTTCCCATTATGATTATTATTCGAATGTTTGCTCGATCAGCAATATACTCAACTTAATAATATTGCGGATGTATATAACCCAGCCATTATCAATACCAATGCGCTCGATTACCATAATCTCTTATCGCGATTCACGATGTGTCAGTACCAGTTATGGCTATCGAGATGAATTAGCTCTATGTTAATGTGTGTATTCATGTGTTCATATAAATCATACATTATATATAAAGTAAAAGAGAAATAAATGAACACATAAACACACAGACATAATACATATATATATATATATGTATTATAAATATACAAGAGCTGTATACGTCACTACCTACACTCACCCATTATCAATCACCATACTTACTAAACATATATGCATATATATGTACCTCTGTTATGTATTTATTTCCTTTATATCTATTCCACAGAAGAGTTCTTATTACAAATTGTAATTTGAGTGCTTCGTGTCATTATTCGTTGCTAATGACAGTAATGACTAATGAGTATCAGTATCGCAATAATTTGATCTCTATGATTCAAATGTTGCACGCTCGTACACATTATGTATCGTGGAAAATTATGCAACAAATAAATATACATATAGTTGCACGTATAGAAATATATTTTAATGAAGATGTATTTGAGATATTCAGAATGTTATTGCATATATTTGTTTACTATAAAATATTTGCGTTCATGGAATGCAATTACTTTTAATGTATCGATACAAATGAGGTGAATGATACCGTACTATTATGAAACAAAGTTATTTGATTGGAATATTAACTTTGCATTTGGATAGTTATTGAGTAAATATGGTGATAGTTCATAATGGATATTTATTTAATTTTATGTTTATACTTTTGTTTATTTAGTTTACCAGTTTTTCTAAATCGAGTTTCTGTATATTGTAAGGGAAACGGAGTGTTTTTATTCCTCAGTATTGACTTGTGTGCTTTCATCAACGATCACTCAAGGTGTCTATCAGTAACCGCGAAAAAAATAAAACGATGAGTGACATTTTGTATGATGGATGTATCAGAGATGCCATTTTATCACTTGAATTTGGGTTAATGGTGAAATTGGCAGAATATGTCCACATGTAGACAGAATTATTTTTTGTCTATGTCTATTTATTTGCCGACCATTAAAGATTTTTTAAATTTTTTTCATAAAAGTCAAACCTTTTCGTTTTATATTCTATTATATCGTGTTCACTAACTGTAACGATTTGTAGCGTATCTATTTAGAATAATATTACAAGAGGGATTTCCTTTTTAATATTTATTTATTTATGCGTACAAATACTTTCACTCATTAATATTCACGTATTTTTGTGGAGGACATTTGAATACTAAATGGCGTTACTGACATAATTCTCATGGATACATTTTATAGATTTAATGTTTCTACAATAAAGTGTTTGCATATGTAAAGAAATAGCAAAGTTTTTGTATTATTCATGATTTTTCTAGCAATGTAAATCTGAGATATAGAACGAGTAGACTTACTCATTTGTTTAAAACTCGAAAAAGATGAAATAAATTGAAAAATGTTAGGATTTAATTTATTTTAAGCTCAACAATTGTCATCTGACAACTTCAATTAATGATTTACGTTACTCTATTTTTAATAGTGTAGAGTGTGCAGTGTTAAAAAATCGAAGAATATTACAATTTATACTATGGGAAATAATTTTTAATATCAATTTTTTAACTCACTTTGGATATATTCAAGGGATATTCTGAATCTATATATTTTTGGTAATGCGCAGGATGAATAATATGTACCGGTTTCTGAGTGTACTATACACTTTTTGAATGTGAGCGTGTGCGTCTCTTCGAGTTGATGAAAAAATTTAAGTCTTAAATTCAAAAGACGAGTGACAACTTGGCATTTGTTTTTTTCCTCCTTCTTTTTTCTCTTTTACTATAATTTTTTTTTCTCTTTGTTTAAGCAATGACAATGTCACTCACTCGCGTCATTTGAACACGACGTCCTTTTGCCCTCTGTCCCGTTTAAGATATTCTAAAAAAATTCGTTGATTCGTCACAGTTGCGCTCTACGTGTAAATATAAATATATTTATGTTTTGTTTTTTTTTTCTCTTTCGTGCGCTATTTCAAATAGTAAGAATACTCATCTTACAATGGTACTCGTAATAAATTGACATCATAAAGTCTCATTTTGAGAAAATTTCACAACAACAACTACTTCACTTACGTGAAATTTCCCTTCTCTTTTTTGATAAAAACCCAACCCCAAATGTTTGAAGTAGTGACAGGTATTCTCAAATTTCGCCTCATGTTGAATATAATGAAAATTGATGAAAAATCATTGAAAACAATTTATGGAAGAATTTTTTCATTAAGAATTTCATATTTTTTTGTTTTTTTTTATAAGATATAACGGAGAGTATGGAAGTTTTGAAATATTGAATGGAAATGAGCTCATAGAATCGTCAGATTCGATGATTGGATGAGGGAAAAGAATGTTTTCAATCTTGCCCCTGTCTAAAATTCAAGTGATTCACTTTGTAGCCATCTTGAAAACGATTTCAAGCATTTTCCTTGACGATTTTTCACCGTACGAATACAACATTCTGAATCCTTCTAAAAGTGATTTTAATGCTTCTAGTATTGTAGATAGGGGATGAAACATTTCGTGTAGATAAATGTGATAACATTTGCTTATAATTTCCCTCAGGATACCAATTTTGAGTCTCGAAAGCGATGCATTTTTTACATGCTCTGAAATCATAACAATCTCCTAAAAATCTCTTCCCGGTTAAATATTTTCATAACCTCTTGACCTTTTTCACCAAAAGTGCCATAACTTTTAAGATATTTTATATTTCTAACGTGAAATATCGCACACGTACACACAGTCATGAATTTACTAGAACAGCATAAATAAAATAAAAAATTTACTCTTTACAGAATTTTACTGTGAAGTTTTTGGTAACAGAGATAGTGGCATTATGTTACATTTCAGTCTGAAAACACATTTCTTTTATAAGTCAGGAAATGTTGGTATAAAAAAGTATTTTTGTTCTATGCCATAGCAAAGATCTGACATCATTAATGAGGACAAATAAAGGAGCACACAGACTAGAATGTCATAAAAAGACAGAATATAATAACAGCAATGGTAACAAAAGAAAATGCGAATCTAGAAACTCTGCAGGTCTTCAAAGAACATCCCCAAAACTATCTCTATACTTTCAATCTCTTTCGACAATTTCAATACCCATTGCATATTAAGAAAGCCTCAAAAATAATTCCAAAGTGTTACATTTCCATTTATATAAAAAAAAAATATAATATAAATTTCAGTTAAATTCACACAAATACCAGTATAAGCGTCATAACTGTCTGTACTTCGAAGTGTATCGAATGCACTAGAATTCCAAATTTTTATCTGTGCTTGCAAAAACTAAAATTACCAACATAACCTCAATCAAAATTCTTCTAACCTTCCACGGGAATAAATTATATTGTCATAATCATTTGTCCTCATGCTAACTTGTGAATTTTATTTTAAAATGATTTGTTGAATTTTTACCCAGATTCATCAATCGTTTAGAAATCTCCCATAATAGTTCAATTCCTATGGGAAAAGTAGCGTTTTAGTTGCCATCAAATTCATTTACTACTGGTAGAGATGCGTATTTTTCTGTTTAGTGTGTTCATAGATCTATCTGTGAATTTGTTTTGTAATGTACATATACGTGGACAAATGTGTTTGTAATGTCAATATGTAGAGGGATGGTACGGTCAGTTTAGTCGTTACAACAAGCGCAGAATACCCATATAAATGTATATATGTATATGAAATATATGTATATGTATAGGAAAGCGCTTGTGCACACGTGATTTATCGGTTTAGCGAGCATAAATAAGGGAATGCACATAAATATGGCGCACGCGCGGTTTCGCGGTCTGGGGAATTTACAATATATTATGGTGTATTGTCGGTTGGAAGGCCAATACCATATCTTTGGGCGTCTATTACACGCATATTTATTTATCTTACACATTATCAATGAGAATGTAAACATGCAAATGTGTACATCGCATTCTGTCATTTACAAAATGATTGAAATCATTTCATGAGTACAGTTGTGATATTCAATTTAATGTATTAATGTATGTAAATTATAATCAACCAAAAGTTAATTGAACTCATCACAGACGTTATTATGGAATTGTTCCGGTGTAAAATTTATGAGCTAACAAAATTGATAATGAAAATATAACTGAACGTTTGTACGTTTATTTAATGAAGGTGAACATAAAAAATGATTTGTTTGAATGTGTGAATCGGGCGTCTTTTGATGTTAGTCAGAAGTTTGAACGATGGAGAATTATTTATCGGAGAATGAATTGAGAACATCTGGCGCAAAATGAAATGGCTCATCACTAACAGACTATCGACTGGGTTATAAGGCGTTATTTTACTCAGCATTTTTTTTTCTTATCTTCAGGATTGTTATTTTCACACTTACTTTTAGCACTTCTCATCAGTCTTTTACTTGATAATAGTCGATAGAAATGTGAAACCTAATTCATCGCAAATGAAAGAATTGAAAAAATTTTTGATGTCTGCGTCACAACAAACGAAACAAATTATTTTACAAAGATTAAAATTGAAATCTTGACATTAATTTCAAATTGAAGATTTTCAATTAAATTTTGTTTGAAACACAATATAAAACTGATTTTACTCGCATCAATTAAAAATAAGATTCCATTGATTCATATATTATTAATATCATTTTACAAAGATTTGAGATTATCCAAAAAAGTTTTCACATACTGACAGTATAGTAATAATAAAAGAGGAAAGAATTTCGCGATTTGATTCGAAATCTTGTCTGCATTCCATTTCTCATCCTTGATAGAAGAAACCAACATGTTCTCGACCAGCCTTAAAATAGATATTTTTCGGCGAGTTATTTTTTTTTAAATCGTTTCGCTTTTGACTTTTGCGCTCTAACATTTTGTCTTTATTCATAGAATTATTCCGCTGCCAATTATTATTCACTCAAAGACTAAAAGTTTCAGAACAGTAAATTATAATTTAGGTGTGTCCCATGGTTTTTCAATGTGATTAAATTAAAAATGCCAAAACGACAAATAATCTCTGCTGATCACAGGCAAATACGACAATGGCGATGAATTATTTTACTTCTCATTGAAAATTGAAGATGCATCCACTATATAAATGAATCCACAAACAACATACGAATATTTAATCACATTCGGACACCCTAAGTTGGCTTGAATAATTGAACGTAATAGTTTGGTTGATGATTTACAAAAAAAAAGTAGATAATTTAGAAGTTAATTATCTCTTTACATAAGACAAATGAAACTGAAAATTTCCTGATGTTCTGGTAGTGTCTTGTTTTCTTGCATGTTCGATTATATTCGAGATAATTCCGATGATTAATGAATCATCACGAAAAACATGTGAGCCTATACAGGTATATCATATGCATTGTGGGATTTCTCGCAACAGGTTTTATCTATATCACACGAGACGATCGACGGCCGTGACCGAAAGGCCGTTGAATTATGCAACATGTTGTGTATCAGAATCGTTCACTAATACTATATATGAATATAAATGGCCATAAATTGTATAAAATAAAAATTTGTATGCATATTTAATATTTATATACTCCGATCAGAAAAAAAATAGACAAGCGTTGATGAACACGTGTACATTTGCAGCAGCATCAACTAATTATATCGAATTATCTGGCAATAATATCACAAGTTTATTGAATATAATAATTTCCCTGAGCAGCAGTTTCCAGAGAAAAAAATAAGAGAATCGCAGCATTATATAAACCTGATTCTTAAATTGGAAGGACAGTTATTATCCATTTGAAATTTGTTTCTGGAATTAAGTGAGAATCATCAAAGGAAGAGATTATTGAGATGTCTTTATTTATATCGGGAATTTTCATATTGATGAACATTAGCAACAAGTGCGTGAAGAATCAACTTCAATTTCAAAAAATTTTTGGTGTTTTGTCTTTATTTTGTCTTTATTTTGTTGTTATTAATTTCAAAGCCTATTGTGATGAATTATATTTTAATTTTCAATAAAAAAAATAGAAGTTCCTTATTTTCATCAATTTTTAAATTATTAAAATCCTTGAAAATTCAAACTCGAATCACAATTTACACACAAAAATTTAATTTGTAAATAAAAATTCGTATTAAATATACTTTGAGTTTATCGAGAGAAACTTTTCGTATTTTCTCATCAATTGACGATACTTAAAATCGATTATTATCCATAATTCACATAACCTCTAAACGCTCAAGTTTATTTAGAAGTCACGAAAAAATTCCTTTCCGTGCTTAAGTTCCACTTGTATTAGCCAATGACCTCAACCACCATCTCACTAAATTTGAATAAATCATTTTTTAAATTTGAATTTTTTGTATTGCATCAGTCTTGAAACGTAATTCTTTGCATTGTCTCAAATGAAATTTATAACATTTGATTCAAATCATTTTTATATCGGGGTGTACAAAAAAATCTGAATGATTCATAAAGTATTCGTGTTAAAAAGAATTAAATAATTTTTGTCGTTATCGTCAAATCTTTGGGCTCGTTAAGATTTTAAATTATAAGTTGAATATCGTTAACTCTCTATCCATGTATAGCATTATTATTTCATGTATTATTTCATTTATTCTTTCGCACATATAAAAATGTATTCAATACATAAACATATATTCATACATAAATGGTAAAATCTTTTGCAGTTAAAACGAGTTTTCGCGCAAATGATGTTGGCTGTGTAGTGAATATATCCGTGGCAAAGCGAGAACCAGAACGAGAGGATATAATGTATCACTGTAGCAGAGGTTTCCGCTAACTCGCGTGTCGGCATCTCATATATAGACGCGCTGCATATTGCTCATAAGTATATGTGAACATATATACAAACGCATATAAAACTATAATACAATCTTCTCTCGTGAGTCATTGTTTCTTTATTTTTTTTTCTTTTGCAGATAAAAAAAAGAAATTTATTCAATTTAAAAATGCAATAGCAAAACAATAATAATTCATTATATCGTGAAACTAATAAATCATGTATAACGTATGGAGTTTACACACAGAAACACATGGGCGGTGTTCTCTATCATTATTCTTCAGGTGCAAATGTTCAATCGATGATGAATGATTTCTCTCTTTTTCACTCACCCTTTTTTATTTCTGTTATACCATTCACATTTTGATATTGCCTATTTTTCTTTGAAGACACATGTATATGCCTATGTGTATATGTGTAATGAAAGTGCGATGCCAATGGTGAATACATGAAGGTACGCATACACACATACACACATTTGAAATTATTTTTTAATCTCCATCGTGTGAACGTAACGACCGGATGGAATAGAAAATAATTTATTGAACTTCACAATACTGGCAATACGTTTAATCGAAAGATGGATTGATTATCAATTAGAATGGATGTGTGCTGTACATACTCGTGTCAATGTATGTATATGTGTGTATTTATATGCATGTATTGGAGTCTACGGCGGTGAATCAAACAGCCGGAGGATGCATGGCTGTCAATAACAGGTGTGTGCATTCGGATATTGCGGTCCTTCAAGCTTTCGGACAGACATGACCGGACATGTTGTATTGTCTGTCTATGGAAGTGTATGTATGTGTCATTTTGTATGGATTATCATTCTTGTGTAATAACTGTATGCGTTATGACTGTTAGATAATGACAATTTGTTATGATTAGAATGGTTATGTTCATTATTGAGGATGTATTCTGTTTCATAATAGAATTCGATATTCATATTTTGTTTTATTATTTTTCATTATTTGTCTACTATTTCGATTTGTCTGTTGGAGTATTCAATTGGTTGATCGGCTTTTCTCTGTTATGTAATAAATGGTTGACTGTATTGATATGAGTATCAATTATCAGTAATAATAAATTAGTGTCAACACATAAAAAATTGTGCAAGTCTATTTCACTTAGAGTTTCATTACAATAATTGCAATGACTTGCTTGTTGCTCTGAAATTTTTTTTCATCTCTTCAACTTCACGCAAGTTGAATTCACAATGTCTATTAGGTTTCATTGTTTTCTTTCATCGATTATTGATGAAATGTATCGGTATATTGTTTGTCATTTTATTGGCGTGAATGGAAATGTCCCTTAGATGTGAAAACAATTTGCTTGCACTGAAAAAGGGTGCACCTGTGTGGTATTCCAAGTATGTGTCATGGCTATTTTGATTTCAGTCTGGGACAAATTGTTTCGTGGCAGCTGATAATAATTCATCAACGATTTAATTACTCTGCAAACTCTGTGCAAAAATTATAATTAGTAAAGTACAGTTTTCCTTAATGGAAGTGGTGTGTTGCTCGCGTGATTATTTGTAATAGTGGAACAGGCAACCATTTTTTCATTTTATTTTTTATGTGAAATAACATAAATGATGATGGAAAAGTATGTTTCTAATTGTCCGAAACGAATTCGTGACTATGGAAAAAAGTTAATATGGAAGAAAATTTAAATTACTTTGAAATTCCATGTACTTGGTTGTCCACATTTATATGTATATGCACTGCATAAATATAAATTTGTAAATTTTAATTAAATTCAGTATACGTATGGTGAACTTTGTATTTTGCGCGTTGTTTGAATTCCTGTGCGAGGTGACTGTGCCTTATACTTGGTCAAAGAACATACACGTATATACACTTATACGCGATGAATATATGTGCAATATATATAGAGCACGCATACGATCTTGCGCAACCAAAGTAACCTCGACGATGTCACCACAGGAATTCTCCGAGTAATTCCAACCCTGCATGGTGACAACGACGACAGCGACGAATATGACGATATCTATAGTTGGTTTCTGACTAAACACAACGTCAATTCCAAGATAATTAGTCTCGTAGTGTATTGAAGAATTTGTATATTGATATACATTAAGAAATTGATGCAAATTATTTCTGATTTTTATTGCGATCAAACTTTATGGGAAGTTAATTTTTTTTCTCTTTCATTTTTTCTATGCATTGTTGAACATATTTATAATCGATTTTATGTTAGATCCCTATGAGAATGTGAGAGTAGGGAAATTATTGGTTGAATAGTTGGAGAATCTTCGTATTTGGTCTTTGAATTTCGCTTAAGTTTGGCTTGAAATTTTATTTACAAAATTAGTGGATGAAAATGAGATTTCAGGAGGTTAATAGACATGTCATAATTGCTGCAGTTAAATCCAGACTTTCTTTTATATTTGTACGTATTTCCTCTTTTTCTTCCTCAACTTCCCGATTGGGGAAGTTATTTAATTTATGTTTTTACTCACAATTTCAAATAAATTTGAAACTTCCTAAACAGTTTATAATTTTTTTCATTGAATTATTATTGATCAAAAAGTGCTTCGGAAATTAACTAAACTCAGGGAATTCTTTGATGTCATTGATAAAATACAGCATATCAGTCAATGATTCGAGATAAACAACGTTGAACATAAATTTCTTAACATAATTCTATATAGAATAATTTAAACTCTGAGTAGACAGAAAATTACAGACTTTTTCACATGTCGATTCATTGTATTAATTTGTCTACCTTCAATTATAAATTCTATACTTCAGATCTTGAATGAGTTAAAACTATCATCTTAGCAATCCGTGCATTTATAACAAAAAAATAATGTAGAATATCTAATTACAGACCGTTTTATCATGCAATTTACAAAATCAATCATATCAGAATATTTTAATGTTTATTGAAGCTATGAAAGAACATAAATACATGAAAATCATTCGCAGAGAGTTTTCAATGTGGCTTGAGAACTTGATAAACGACAGCAAAAAAAGTGTGAAACGTGTGTCAGACTGTCTTAGAAAGTTACAGTAGTTTCTGTAACAGTTGCAAACGTTGATGTCAAATGCAGGACTTTATGTAAAGAAGTATAAATGTTTAAGATGAATGGAATTGCGATTGAATTAGGTAAACTGGCAATAGAAAAATTTACTCAACTAATTTAAATAGAAAATGAATTGAGCATGTCAAACTTTATGCAATAAAATATTCTTCAATTTTATTCTTTATTTTGACATACGTGTGAGTTGACTTCCTTCTTTTCATCGTATTGCCATTTTTAATCAACTACATCAACAGTTACATCAAGTGCTGTAATTTTTGCACGCTCTCATGCATAACGTACTAAAGACATGTTCCCTCCTATTAATTCACAAATCCACCCTATATTTACTCTAAGCAATTAGTTAAACGAAATTGCAGTTACAGTGGAACGCACAAATTTCGATAGGTAGACACGAGAATTGTGCTAATTAAAGTTAATCATCTGTGGGTTGAAATTATAATACTTACGATGGAGAATTAATTGAAAATAGCTAATGGTGAATTCAAATAGCTTCATATAATAATGTTAATTTGTCGAAATTCACTGTGACTCAAATGATTCGTATAAGGTTTCTCACTTTTGAGAGAAGAAGCCAATGAAAATTGTCAGATATTTGGTGTCATTCAATTCTATTTTAAAGTTTATACTCACATGAAAGCGATAGTTGAAGTTAATTCAGAAAATCCAGACCATTCTAGAATTGGCAATTCCAGATGAGTGGATTGAGCAGCACTGCATAGCATGTTGAAACTTTGACAACATTTTCACCAAAACTGCATTTTCGAAAACAATTTACAGGGTTTATTGAGAACTCAGTTTAGTAACCAATTTGTATAAAGTTCCGACAGGTTATTCGCCATCACGTTTAGCTACCAGCCCACGTAGCTCTGCTCCAATTTACTACGAATTTCGATATTCTTTGCTCATATCTCCCTATTTCTCTACATAGAATTCCTGATTATTCTAAAAGCACGCAACATTTAACTTGGAGAATAAAATTCGGAATAACCCAATCGTTTAACGAGAGATGTATTTGTGCTGATTATCAAATCATTTGATTATTAATTAGTTCACATCAATGACACTAAATATTTATTGACAGTTGATAAATATTATTGATATGTTGTAAAATATTTCAAAAGACTTAGTCATTTCAAGAGTATTTATCGATAGCTAATGAATCACTAATTATTTTTAATCATGCATTATATGTCAAGTGCAATGAGTTGAAAGTCGAGATTTCCTTCTTCGTCATCAGCAACAACGATATCTTCATTTTTATTTGAATTACTGGTGAAATGATTGATATTAAATATTGAATACGAAGATTAATGAGGTATTTACGAACCTTCAAAGTGTTACTATGACACAACAACACTGACACGTAAATCAAGTGAAATGAATACATAATTCCTTCTAACAAGCTCCATGAAAGATTGTTAAATCTTTGCTCCCAACAAACTACAATAAACTGCACTATCACAAAAAAACGAAACACTTTATCAATAAAAATTTGAGTCTCAGTGAATATTTACAGAGTGCCCATTACTATCAATAAGAATATTGAAAGTCTTTTATAAACATTCAGATGTCACAAATGCTTTCCTGTGTGAATATTAATATTTTCAGAGTTGTATAAAATTCTAAACATTTCGTAATATCTGTCGAATCAACAACAACAACAACAACAATTTTAGCAAAAGCTTATCGGTACAACAAACAAGAAATACAGGTACACGAGTAATAGTTTGTGAGACTTGAATATGCATTATAACAGACCCGTGAAATAAAAATTTCCCGTCCATTTTATCATAATATATATCTCTCTTATGCCTTCAACATAGTACATCCTTTCAATCTTCGTCTGGAGCTCTGCGCTTCGCACAACTTTTCACTGACGATAAGAGAGCGAGTGCAGAAGGGAGAAAAAAAAGGGGGGGAGAGAGAGAAAGAGTGCGCAAAATAACATGCAATCAGCTAAAAGCATATTTCATTCCCCTTCACCTTTGAACAATTGAAAAAGCTAAGCGAAGAAATATGTTTCTGAAAAATGACGGAAAAAAAAAATGAAAATGTGCAATCTCTCTTACTCTTCTATACGCTTTTTTTTACGTATGTGTATGTGCCTATTCATATATTGGTGGATATATGTTTATCATACATCTACAGTGTTCTTTTTTTATTTTTCATTCATATTTCACCGAAACTTATTTGCCGCGTCAAATTGCGTTCTCTTTCAATTTGAACTCGAGCTGCATTTCGATTCGTTGCCAATGAGTGGAACGTGATCACGAACAATCGTTTCCACTTCAAAGTGTTTTGTGGCGTCATGCCAAAGAGTTGGTATACACACCTATACGAATACACATTTACACTTATACTCTAAAACAGATATACACAGACATACATTTGCTCTTTAGTGAATGTATATTCATATAGACACATTTATGCTTTTGCTTCTCACTGGACGGCAAAGGAGCGAGGTGCTCAAGTTCAGTAAATGATATCTAAATATTTGGGTTGAAAATCCTAATTTGATGGTGGTTCTTGTCTTAATTGAAATTGTGACGGATAATTGAATATCACATGAAGGTAATTATTAAAAGTGAACGAAATTTCTTCCGTTTTTATCTCAAGATTATAATTGGATAGAAGTTTTTATTGTACGAGACTAATTGTCATCATGAGAAATAACTTTCTTCATCCAATTTGTATGGAGGAATAGAAGAATTTTTTCATAAATAGAATGTGGCGTTGAATAAACCAGAAATGATTAGATGGGAAATATCACAAATTATTTCATAGAAACAAAAACATAAAATCATAATATCTGTTATCAATCTTGTCCAGACATTGTCAAATATATCAAGAATCTTGTACATTGAAGTATTATCGAACTTTTTTTGTACCGATAATTCCGAATTTATCGATGACTATTATAGCAGATTTCGTTCTTCAGTAAAATGAAGAAGGTTAAAAATGAACTGGAGATTAGAAAGATTTCATGAAGATTTCGTCGATTTGATGATGACTTAGAAAAATCTTTATTAATCTAATTTTTCATGTTTGTGGATTTCTAATTTCAAATATTCAACTTTTTAGAAAAACAGACTGTGAAAAAATACTTTCATGCATAGAATTGATGTATGGGGATGCTAACTATTTTTAATCTACTGGCACACAATTATTCGAAATGCAGATCAATACCTGAAAAATGATTAGCAAAATTCAAGTTACATTGTCAATAATGTTCTGATGGAACATTAAAAAACATTGGAAAAAGGGATAATGAAGAGAAATTCAAATTGAATTATTCAACCAAATTTTCATCTCCATAATTCTGGAATGGTCGAAATTTCATTCATATAATAAGAGTCACAGCATACCAGTGGGAGAAATAGAAAAAAAAAAACGTAAATATAATCCTGCCTTATTAAGAATTTTCAAAATTAATTTTTAATTCTGAATTAGATCCCAAATAACAATAAAAACCATTCACATAATTACTATCATAAATGAAATAATATATAAGTAATACATGAAGGGAGAATGTCCATACTCGAAAACTTTTAAATCAAAAAGGTTTTTTAATTGAAATTCACGAAGATCGCACAGTATCATCTTCATCAAAAGAGGTAGAGTCGTTTATCGCTGATGCGTAGACTACGCATCATATATCGCTGGAAGAATGTGAAGAATTTTCTGTTAGGTTGCTGACAGAAGTGCTTTATTGCTCCAGAAAAGCTTCGAATTCCTTATTAGTTGATAAAAGCTCAATTGCAGGAATATTTTTTTCAGTACTTCTGCATCACATCCAACTAGAACACCTCATTAAATTAAATAAATTTACATCGATTTTAAGACTACCGCAATTTTATCAACGTTCTATCAGAATTCATAAATCCCTTTTATAAATTCCGTGTGACATAAAAACACTAATTATTGATATAAAATCGTCCTCGCACGTATATAATTCAAGCAACAGCATCTAGAAATTTTTTACATCTCGAAATCTTTTTTTTGATAATCTCCAACCATTTTTTCATTCTGATCAGATTTATCCATCGATTCAGTTCACTTTTGGTTTATTTATTAAACAAAAATTGTACTTTAGCAAATCATTGGTATCAAAAATATAAAATTCCTCAAAATACATCTGGTATATTAGCTGTAGTTATCTATTTATTCTTTTAAACTTAGGTAGGAAAAAGAATTCACACTCAAAAGCCTTTTAGAAAATAAGGGTCAGTCACGCGAGTGAGACAAGCATGTACATCTCACACTTACATAAAGACGTATATATGCATAAAGTATGTATGCGAACAACGCGCGTCACTCTTTCACAACGCTCGTCATCGGTAGTGATATCTTTCCGACACTTTTGTGATGGGTCGTTCATTGTTAACATATATATGTATGCATTTCACCCCTCGTCTTTACAGTTTCAATGGGTAGAATGCGGGCGCTTTCACTATTCATGTAAAAGCCGCTAAAAAGGATATATATATATATATATATATATACATAACATATTATATGTTTATATAGATAAATAAATAATACATAGATATATCATATTTGTGGCGCAATGTTTCCTAAATATTCAGTTTTTTATAATTCAATTGATTTTGCAATGACGTAATTTTCTATTTTGTTTATAACTTCATCTCTGCATTTTTTCCACAATAATAATCGACGATTGGAAGATTCGAATGGAGACTTCCATCACCCATTCCCCATGTCTATCAAGCACGACAGTAAAGCAGGAAATATCGTGAAGCAGACAGGTCAAACATAGCCTTCGAAAAATTCCACATGTCGGCTCGCATGTCTGGGAAAAGCATTCCTTGTTGGAACAAGGAGAAATGTAAACTAAAAAGGTGTACGAACAAAGAGGAATACTGTGTACACACGATATTGAAATATTTGTGAAAATATGATAGGAAGCTATCTATGTCTTGTATGGAATCGACTTTTATAAATTTCTATCAATTCAATATTATTATGATTTTCAGTGATATTATTTTGTGCTAGCATGTTAGAGGTATTTCCATTCGGAATAGAGTGTGAGGGGAACTGCGGGAAAAATCCCATGTGAAATACTGAATAGTAAAAGGCAAACCATCTGGTTAGTACGTGCAATAATCGAATATTTTGAAAATAAAGTCTTACTTGCATGGATTGAGTCCACAGACTGTTATTCGGCGATAACAATGGCTCAATGCATTAGCTTCCATCACTGTCATCAGTATCAATAGTACAACTTTTCCCCTCATGAAAAGATGACACCTTTGTGATTAATGTTTTATGATTTGGATCCGGCATTGACATCATAAGCCAACTGCACTTAAATTTCAAAAATATATTTCAATATTATTGAGGAAAAAATACTCAGACTTGATGGCTAAAGTGAATTATTGGTTGAGTACTACAGCCAACTTCAAGTCTAATTAGCTATTCTGACAAACTAATTATTAACGTCGTATCAGATATCATAATACACATCACTTCCATATGATAATGAGGAAAATTGAATCATATTCAAACATGATGGCAAACCGGAAAACGACATTGTAATTATTCAGAACTTTTACTCAACAAAATTTCCCAAATGAAAACTCTAACCACCACCAACTTTCGCTCATGTACTCACGCGCACGAGAACTTCGAATACATAATTATCAGTCATTTAATATAATTTTCTGATGAATGAAATACAAAGGTTATATTTTCTTTCATTTGCAGTGTATTAATATTAAAATATATATTTATCCTAATTTCCACAAAAAAAAAAAATAAAGAATAAAACGTCAAAATAAAACCTGAAAATGGAGATATTTATTTTATTTCGTTTTTTTTTTCTTTTTTTTTTGAAATAGGATATGTGTACTACTACATCACATTACTATTTAGTCTTTATGTAGCTCAATTGTTTCTATTTCATGTGTTAAATGACGAATGAAATTGGGTGAGGCAAAACAGGAGAAAAATACAGGGTCGACATGGCGTAAGAGACAGAGCTATGTAGAAATATTGTTGGCACGTGTGTATGAGGTTGCGGAAAGTGAGAGAAGAGTGAGAAAGAAAGTGAAAGTGCGACAGGGGATTTTTTTTTTGGCTCGGGCTAAAGCTCCACGCCGGAACTATGAATCTCGGACACCCCGTAGCGCAGAGAATTACGGCCCACCCTTATTTATAGTTATCGCCTTTTAAAGCGTATTTTCTGGCCGCGAGAGGGTATGTACGCGCGCGGGACATACAGGGATGAAAATTTAATACCCCGCGCTCTCAGCTCTCTCTCGCTTGAGCGCTCGTGTATGTGTGTATATGTATGCCACCCTATCTATGTATATTTATAAATACAATATCACTCACACCTTCAATGCGTATACACTATGTGAATAACGCGAGGTTGGATCCCCGAAAAAAAAAACCGAACATGCTCCGCATTTTCAATGAGTAACTCAATGTTTTATACTTTTAGAAATGTGGAATGAGGTATTTTGAATTGAAAAATCATGAATGGAAATTATATTGGTATATTTTTGAATTGTTTGATATAATAAAATATATTTCGGGGTGAAAAGAGTTTTTTATATTATTTACATCATTGAGATTTATTATTATCATGCAGCTAAACATTTTCTAAGAGATCATGAGGAGAAAATATTCATAATTTTCCTTACAGAATCATTCCTTTATTCATTGACATCGTAGTGGTCAAAGCCCTACTGTTGACTTAAGATTCATTTTCAATTGTAGAATGTCTTTTGACAATGAATTTCACGTGTGTGAGTGAGAGAAATGAGAAAGAAAATGGGTTTAATATAATAGTTACAAAAAAATTAATATTCGTGAAAGAAAATGTATATGAAATGTTTTTTTCTTAATTTTCACATAATTTAGAAAAACTATATTACAGCTCAGCATGAATTCATATATTTTCCTCCTTTGTATCATATCTCAGATAATCATCCCTCCGAATATTCAAAATAATCTCAAAAAAAGAAAAAAGAAACAAATGACATTGTATCTGGAATGACAACTAGGATTTGACATACAATTGCAGAATTCCACTTCTCCCTTTTTCATCCACATTCATAATCATAATCAGAAATTTCATCCGTCTTGAGTTTGAGTAAGGCAATTCCTCCGAGACTCAAACTGGAATTTCCAAGCTGCATAACCATATATACATGCATATCATAATCTCAATGTCTTCTCACAGGTTCTTACAAAAATCTAGCAGAGACGGAGCGAGCCCTCATCTTATATAGGAAATGTAACGTTCGTGAATAATGGATCTTATCATCCATATCTTCTCCCACCTCCTCCTCTACCTCTTTCTCTACTGACTGTCAAATATTATATGCCACATACACTGCTGTATTCCGCTTCATTGTAAATGCGTAGCATCTGAATAAATGAAGAAATAATCGTCCGTGAGGGCATATCATATATAGGAAAATGTGTCCCAAGTTGAATCCGATGTCAATGCATACGTCATGAAGAGACGTCTGACTCTTTTTAAAAGTTTCGAAAATGTGAGTTTTTTCTTCACTTTTAGACGACCAAATTCAAACTAACGTTACCTCCCATCTCGATTCTCTTCATATATATACAAATTTCCGGAGTCAGTTCACATAAGAACCATCCGACGAGATTCAGCTTGTATTATTCCTTTGTACTTTCTTGCGAGACGATGCTTTGGGGCACACTATGTTTCTTGGCTCAAAACTCATCCGCGTCTGCCTGTGTGAATTTTGAGCGAGTTAGCGGTGAATATGTACATGTGCATTGAAACCAAGTCCAGGGAGGATGAGAGGAGAGAAAGGGAGAGATAGAGAGTACGTAACTTCATCGTCTGTGCCTTCGGGTTAATGCTTTTCACTGTGCACCAACCGTTCTATAAATTATTCTCAACCTGGATAATAAATTAATAAGTAATTTGAATGTGAATAATTCATTGTTGTCTGATGTTATCAACCGTGAAGTATACATATATACGTGTACTGTTGGCCATTCATTTTTTTCTTTATCAATAAAAATTCAAATTCTGTATAATTATTGATAAATTAACGTATACATGAAACATTATTTATTGTCGTTTTTTATTTTCAATTGTTACAGTTCGACAGAAACACTGATGTGCTTAAATCAACTTTGGTGAGTGAAACAAACTCATTATGATCATTAATTTATGAACATTTTTCTGAAAATGTTTGAAAATTTTGCAATTACATTGTGCGTATTATTTATATGTGAATTCGTGAAATGAAAAAGGATAATTCCTTTTTTTTTTCAGCCAATATGAAAGCACCAACTATTTTGCTTTATTTATTTTTATCTATTTATTTATTTATTCCTGGTGATTTTGGTGCGATTTATCGTTATAACATAACAATACACCATCCAACTAGTATATGTATGTATATATACATATATATGTATGCACATAGTTACGCCTGAAACATGGCGCGCTGTTCGTTATCTCGACGGCTGTGGCGCTTTCGATTTATCTTCTCACATAAATAATTTATAATCCACGGGCATGGAAAAGCGCAAGAGTGCAAGTAGAGAGCAACGGTGGGGCTGAAAGGGGAGTTGAACACCGGTAAAAGTGCACGTCCCTCATAGTAACCGACCTCTGCGTAACCTTTTAAGTTGGTTTGTGGACCGATTTGTGGCGCCCCCTTTGCTTTCAACGCTGTTATTATACATCTACGTATGTATGGGAAGTTTTACGGTTTTCAAGTTGCATACATTTCCATATGTACTGTCTTGAAAATATAAACGAATTTTATCATTTATTTTCAGAATGTTATTGACTACTTTGAGTGAATAATTTGTTAATGCACGAAATATCTTCCACTTTATATCAACCGTTCATACAAAACCGTTATTTTAGATTTTAAAGTTTGGCATTTTTTTGCGTTTTTACGAAGGAATGAAAACTGGAGTTTTGTTGACGAATTTTTTTCTCATATTTCAAATAGTGAATGACTTCCTCACATTTATTTTCACCCTGGTGCTCACGTTTGAATCAATAAATGATCAATTCATCATCTGCATTTGATATTACAAAACATATAAAATCAAATGAAAACAACGAAATTTTTGGATTTCAATTAAAACTGAAAAAACTTTTTCATCGCACTCCAATTACAAAAAACAAATCCACCAATAACTGTACAACAATCTATCAAAATCATTTCTCATTTCTCCAATATAAAACCGTCCTATAAAAATAAAAATCAGCATTTTTTTTTGGCTTCATATTTCTACAAAAAAAAAAAGTAATATCCGTGCAATTTTTCATACGCTGACGTAACAATAAATAATAATATTATACCGACATGTTCAATATGTGTAAACTTTTACGAGATTAATCTCTCCACAAGTCCAATGGGAATTGCGGAAATTTTTAAAATTAACCGGAGATAAAGTGAGCGTCCCTAGAGTCAGTGGGGATGAGAGGGCGGAAGGGACCGAGAGAAAAACGAAGGCAAAAATGAAGTGGGGGGGGGCTGAAATGAAGAGAAAAAAATTTCTAGTTATCAATCGAATGATGAAGGTATTGCGTAATGAAACGAGTTTTTCATATACCATTTTTTTCCCGCAAATATTTTTTTTGCTCCCTCCTTCCTTTTGTTTCTATATTTAATTTATCTGATTGGCCGCGTCCTTTCACATTCATCCAAACTATATTAAACCCTATATACCATTATATAAATCTCAAATATATAGATATAAATATTTAAACACTTGGAATGAAGTAGCAGACGAATATCTATATAATTTTTCGATTTGTCAGCAGTTGCTGGGTAGCAACGCGTTGCTTACGTGTATATTCCTGAAGGTAGCGCCACCACCTCGAGTGTGCCAATCGTTGCTAATATCTCTGTCTCTGTCGTGCTTTCCTGCACCTGCGCTCGCGCTGACATCCACATATATTTGTATATATATACATACATAGATATCATTCATTTATGTGTATATTTGATGTGTGTAATGCGTCGCCGAATGCGATAACTCCTGGCCTGACGACAGGAACTGAATAGACACTACTACCATTGACGTGATGCTATTCATCTATCGATCGACATCAAATATAGCACATCACACTGTGTATAATCCCCATTTCATTCCCTCTCTATACAAATGTAAAACTGATGATTGTATATGTGTATGTATACAGAAGGTATAAATATTCTTGATGCAGCGTCTGTCATATAAAAATTCGTGATTCTATCGTGGATTTCATACACCTTCCTTCCGTTTTTTTTTTTTTTTTTTGACTTTTTTGTTCATTCATTTGGCTATTTATATATTTATTATAATTTTTTTTTTTAGGACTAGTTATGAGATTTTATCTTTGCGCTCTGCTTTTATTTTCATTTCCCATAGGGTAGAAGTACTAGTTTTGACCACCCCTGTACCCTTTTTGGCCACTGTAAATTTAAGTAAATAAATAGAAAGTCTTAATGTTTAAATAATATTCTTATAGAATTTTGAAACCCTTACACTTATATAAACCTAATTTAGAATTTTGATATATTTATAGAATGATTTGATCAATGATTTAGAAATAAAGTGGCCAAAAAAAGTACAGTGGCCACAAACGGTACTTCTACCTTATTTATTTGTATTGATATTGAGCAACTCTTCATTATTTTATTTCGTTTCATGTCTTTGAATGAAAAGAGATTTATCTGTTTTTTAATTTAATAGAAAACCTTATAATTTTCAAAGTTGAGTTGTTAATCAATAACTTATCTTTGCGATGAATTTTTGCGAATGACTCACATGATGTGTCAACTTCCTCTTATCTTTGCATTATCAGTAGAAATGCTCTGAATGAATAATTAATGTCTCAGCCATCAGAATAGTTTAATGTTGAACATGAATCATCAATATGGTCAGAATACCATGGCTAATCCTGAATATACATTAATGAATTCAATATTTCACCAGACAGATTCCAACACATCATAAACAACAAAATATGATGAATGAAGTATCTACGAATTTGGCTTTATGCAAAATATTTTTCCAATTTAAATACAAAATTTTCTTTTGTTCAATCAACTGTTTCCACAGACTTTTTATTCATAATGAGAAAAGTATTAAATTGCCAGTTTTATATCATCCATATGAACTTTCATTTTATGTACTCAATAATAATTCATGCTCACATGACACCACAAAAGAATAAACAAATTTTTTTTTGGTAGAATGCAAAAATAGATTTGATGCTGCTTCGTTTCCCTGAACCCCTTTTTTTTCTTTAATTCCAATGAAGATAGCAACGATCTTGTTGAATAGAGGTTTCAGGATGGGCCCAAATATATCTATAAAAGGCAGTGAGTATGTAATGTAAAAGTGAGAGAAAAATAGCGAGAATGAGAGAAAGCACAAAAAGAGAATTTTCCAACGGTGTTCATTGAACGCCGGAGGAAATTTATAACGTCTGCCGCGCGCCTCTTTTCCTTCTGTTGGGCGCCGAGTTCTATACAGCAAGGATGGAAAATAGAAGAAAACTGAGGTGAAGAGCAAAAGAGAAACTACTTTAACACAAATATATAGACATATATAAATGCATAAAGGGCTTTGGAAAACACCTCGAGACTCTTCACGCCACCGCAACGAACCAAGAGAATATTCAAATGAAACGTCGTTCCTCTGTATTCAGGAGGATATTCGTCCTCGTTTATACATGTACGTAATGCCCTCGTATATAACAGCCAAGAGCTGTTGCTTACTCTTTATTGGTTGGGTACTATGTCGTCGCTTCGGTGTCAAATGGCATACACTCAGCGTTATTATAAATGCTCGTGGCACTTTTGTGTACGATAAAACGTTTAAATTCAATGAAACGGTAACACAGTACAACTAATTCATTAATATTATTATAACCATTACTATGTTTATTTTCCATTTATGAATACATATTTTATATATATGTTTGTAAAGCGGATTACATTGAGGACAAAAAATTGATTGTCGAATTGAAAATAATTATACTATTGAATATCGTATACTTAGTCAAGGGTGAATAACTTTTTTCTTTTTTGTATGAGGGGAATATTGTGACATTTGTCTGCCATATACGATTATTGATTTACTGGTTTTTTTTTTCCATTTTTTTTTGGTTCGGGACTTTTGTCGAGGATGAATTGCGGAGGGGAGTTTAATGTGGGGGCTCTGAAAAAAATTATTTCAACGACTTGGTGGAGAGAAAAAACTTTTGAATATTAGTGGAGGTTTTTTTTTTCGTTTCGGGAACTTCTGTATTTTAATTGTTATATGGGTAGAGAAAAAGAGAGAGGAGTTTGAAGAAGTATCAATGTTTTTGATTTGTTGTTCAGTATGAGTTATTATAGTTATGTGATGTGATAATGTATAATGGAAGTCCAATTGGTTTGAGGTTAAATTGTTGTGTCATCCATGTAGTGATGCTGACACGGCTATCTAGAGAATTGCTGCAGGCTATTTATTTGCAATGGTTATCTCAAGGATTGCTATCATGTGATATGGGTATTCCCTCTCAGACATTTATGCGACGGTGCAGTTTGAACAGATATAATTGGGAAAATGGGGGGGATATTGGATATTGTAAAAAATGTACGGCAATCCCCCAATCAACTACCAATTAAGTGTGCGGTTTATTCGTTTGGTGGTTTATCAAAGTGGAAATGCAGAATTATCCGGTTGGTTGAAACGATCTAGATTGTATATATGAATGACCATTTGTGAATAAATGTAGATTGGAAAGGGATATTTGAAAATGTTTGTCTACATGGGACGTATTTCCAACTTTGCATTGCGTTACTTGTTTGCTGACGATGTTCATACATTTGTTCAGTCTATTAATTCATATGGGAATGTTGGCTTCATTAATTGATGTAGAAACTTTACAGAGCGAATTATATTTGCTCATGATATTGTGAGAGTGGGCAGTTTTCATCATAATACGAAATCTTTGAAATTGATATATTTTTTGAAGAATAGTAATAGACGATAATAATATTCAACAATTTTGTTTCTCTGTATTTTTCAAATCAATTGCCTGTTGTTCGTCATCTGAATGGACACGACATTTGTTTATTACAATGCAAGAAAACAAAAAAAAACCAACTGATGGGTACAGTGGTGTTTGTTATTGCACCAGCACTTCCAAATGTTGTCACAGTGTATCACTTGTTTGCTCGAAGATTTTCCGTGAACCAAATTTTCCATTGTTTTTATATCCGAATTGTTTCGTTCCCAATGATAATAAACGTCGCAATGATTGTTCCAGTCTTTTATATGAAGACTCAACGTTTGCATTAATTTACAATATATTTAGAAACTTCAAAAATTCTAAATCTATCGTCAATTTATTTATTTTTTGATGAATTCCCAATTTATGCAGATGTTATATTGATTCATCGCACTCGTTCACCAGTACATAATTCATGAAATTCTAGTAACGTAGAAGAATAAAAAAGTGAAGAAATTTCTCTGAAATTTTTCTGAATAAAATCCCCGAAAAAAAAATAAAATGAAAATAATAAAATTGACTACACAAGTGTAGATACCAGAACATGCTTTAATCCTCTCGTATCTCACTGTATAATTAATGGCGCATAAATTCATAATTTGTGTATGAATGTAAAATCTGTTGGTCTTGGAGATTCTCCAGATTCTATAATAATACAAACTTCTTGATATTTCCCTCTTACCTCATAATATTATTTTTACTCATAGATTTTTGCATAAAAAATTCAATAGACATGTTTGAAAAATGTCCGATACCATGTTGACATTGCCGTGGAAGTTGTCGTCAGGCAGGCGGCAACTCAGGAGTAATATTATTCTTGTCATCATTTTCCTCAGTAAAAATTTTATACTCACACAAACATACCCAACCCATACACACACACACATATATATATATATATATATAACGTGACACTTTGTGAGGGAATCAGGCCACACGGATCATGTTACACTTATATACTCGTGAGTTTCTCATTTGACGTTGATGTTGATCGTGCCCTCGGTTCATTGCATCTGCGAGAAGTTTCTACGCGAACATATACATTTAACCAAGTGATAGATATGGTGAAGAGGAAAAGAGAAATAATAATACGAACGACAGGAAGATAGAGAGATAATAATGAAGAGGTGGTGGTTCTAATCGTTGGCGCGCGCGACCGGTTGAACGACTCTGTATATTATAAACCATGTCACGTGTGTTGCGACATCTCGCGCACACTTTTATGTATATCTATATCTATTCCTTTTGTAACATCATGAATTTGCAACAATTACTTTGACGACAAATTTATCTTGTGATATATAACTGTTCAATAATAAATTACAATTTATTTTCCATTGCAAACTTATTCGCATTTGCTTATGAATATTGTGAAAGATTTTTATTTTCTATTCTTTATTCTGTGGTGTTTTTTTCTCACGTTTTCTATTTTTTTTTTCTTTTCCTCTTTTTTCAATTTTTTTTTTTTTTTTCGTTTGCATAATAAGACAAGAGTCGGCTTAAAAGCGCGACTGATGGTTATGAATGTTTTTCTGTACGAATAATTTTCATGGCTCGCAGCCACTGGGATTATATCGTCAGGATGAAGGCATTGTATGTGTGGTGGTGGTGGTGGTGTGTGTGTGTGTGTGTGTATGTGGTGTGTGGTGTGTATGTAAGTGTTGGTGCGGGAAGGGAAGCGGGAATGAATTACGCTTTGTTCCACGTAAAAATCCATCTGGCTACGCGGGAAAGAAAAAACAGAGTGAAAATTGTGCGAGAGAGCTTTTATATACGTATATTTGCCACGCCTCCAATACTTATATAAATATATATTTCTATTTTTTTAAATATATACGTGAACACATATGTTTATAAAGGTAGATGTATTTAATATCGGAAAAACGTGATGGAAATTACAGTATGGATGACCAAACTCCAATTAAAATGTTTAAATTCAGCAATGACAGAATAAGTATCAATTTTCGTGCTAAAAAGATATGATTTGATTTGTTTGAAGAGATTTGGGATGGCTTTTCAGTGGAAATTTTTGTGTCATTATGGATTGACAGTCTGGTATGAAAATACAGATTACTTTTAAGGACAAATGTTTTTGTGGCTTCTATTTTCCTCCTAGAATTGAGAAAGTATCAAAATTATTTATATAAAGTTATGAAAAAATGATGCTTTCTGGTCCACGATGATTTTAAAAGCGAATTCTGATATTCAAAAAGTTAATGACTGAGATTTTCTTGAGGTCTGTCAATCTGGAGCACAGTTAAAATTTTATAATTTGGACATGGGCAGGCTAAAATGGCAGCCATTGATAAGGAAAAGATTTTGTATTTGAATGAAATGTGGAAAATTTTCAATTTTTAGAGTTTTTGAATGTTATCTTGTCGTTTCGGATATGTAAGTTCAGAATGAATCACCAACTCAGTTACTAAGTTAGATTAAATACTGGATTTTTCAATTCAGACTTTATATTTTATTTCGATGATCCTCGAAATCTTAAACCTTCTTATCTCACAATCAAACCAATTTGACGAGTTTTTTCGAATTTTTCATTGCCATATTAATTCCTTCTCTTCAAATTTGGCAATTTCCATGTGAAATTTCAGATATATAACTAAAGAAATAGAACATTTATTTACCCATGGTTGCACGCCGTTGACAAAAACTCAATTTTAGGATTTTTTTCACTGCAAAAATCTGTACTTATTTCCACTTTTCTATTGATTTTTTTTCATAAATCGATTACTATTTTCATTCACACAATTCTATTCTTAAAAATTCGTCCAGAATTCGTTATTCGAATCAAAAATTATTCCACCATTTTACTTCATTTGGCCAAATCCTAATTTATGGTTTGTCATTCACACTATTCAACTTCTGTGAAAGATATTTCAACAAATTTTAATCGCGATATAAATAACTTTGGCACTTCGCAATTTTACATGGAATAATCGTCGAGAGCAATCCGCTTTAGCTCAAATTCAAATCAATATCGTTGTACATAAAAGTGAACGAGCGGCATCAGTATCGATACCATCAACATTAATATTCATAGATAGATAGATAGATCCCCATGTTGATTCCCTGTTTTGCACGTCTGTTACCCTCCCACAATATTCGCAGCCATTTTTCTCCGGTTTATGAATCGTTCTGATAATATTCGCCCCTGTTTTGGAATCATCACTGAGTGTAAAGATCCAAACTGAAAATAAGATCAAAATGAAGAGGTATAAAATATGATGAAAAAAAAACAAATAAAAAGGTTGCACCTGCGTCCCTGAAACAGACAAAAGTGCCATCAGCTAAAATGTATTTCCATGTTTGCACGCAAACCCATATAAATGTTCATATAAATACCTTATGCATTACAAAACCATCAATTGTGTAGTGGCAGAGTCTTCATCACTGTCGACCCGCACCAATTCCGGAAGCAAAGATATCCAGTAAAACCGAAAAAAAGGAATAATACAAAAAAAAAAAGAAAACATCATAAAGTAAATAAAATGAAATAAAATGAAAAGAAAAAGAACGTTTCACTGCTGCTTGCAACGGACGTCGTGAAATTTTAATTAAAAACTTTCGTTCGTCCTTGACGGTGGTTCGGTGGTGGTTAGGCATATAAATATATGTGTTGGATGAAAAAGTGTTTGCGCGACGACGAGCCGTCATCACTATATTATATTTCTATTCATACATAGGTAGGGAAAATAAAATATCTTTTTGAAAGTATATGTCAACAGAGAAAATATATCCTGTTAAATAAATACTGGCAACGTGAAAATGTTGGAAAACTTTTTTTTTTTTTGTGAGATAATATAAATCGGGTCCTCTGAGGAGAAAACGTCATTACGAGTATTGTGAGAAAATATTATTTCTCGGATAATGATACAAATGAGTAAGAGGCTAATTCAATTGGAATATAATTTATTTGAGTGGCAATGAAACATATTGTGATTGATAATCTGTCATATACGTCTGGCTATGATTATAATTATCATTAAAGATAAATCTACTGGTTGTAGTATAGTAGCAGTGGAAATTCATCAACCACATTGTTATTTTTTGTCATACTGTTTTGTGAATTCCACAATGTGAATTATCGTTATTTAAAATAATCCACTACGACATATATTTTTATTTCTTGTATTGATCATGAATTGTTTTATATTCTTTAATATGAGATTTTATTCGATTATTTATTAAAATAAAATTCATTAATAATTATGAGTTGAACAAAATAAATCGAATTTAAATGTAGAATGTCAAAGTGCATAAAATTGGAGTCATTCATTATATCTGTGGGCACGCAGAAGTTACATATTTAACTCGAATTATTTTTGAGAACACAAAGAAACGAATAATATTAATGTCAAGCTTATCCACTTATAGCATATAATTATATCGCAATTATGCAAGTTGTTTCCAACATATTGCGTTATATTATGTGTATTTCTTTCATTTACTTGCTTTATTTTTATTAGGGTATTGTTTTTGAACGTGAGATTGCCAAATGTGAAATTTGACGATGCAGCTGTGCACGTTGTGAACGTGACCGCTGATGTATATGTATATATGACACTTGTGTTGCGCCCTTAGTAACAGCAGGAGGGAGAGGCGAGCGAGTGAGAAGGAGTTTGTAGCATTAATGCTTGTTATTGGCGTAAAGTCGTGGCTCAGCTGTTATATTTCTGTTATGTGTTGCCTTTTCTTTGCACAAACGTCTATGTATATTTCAGTTTTTGACGGTAAAAGTTTTATGTTTGTGTGTTATATCATGTTCAAATGGAATAATTACATAAATAATTAGAATATATTGAAACAACTAGAGATGTTGATTTCTTTTTATTTTTAAAAACATTCTCATGAATTTGAAAATTTGTAATATTTCTAAATCTACTTTTCCCTTAAATTGGTTATAATGAATGTTCAATGTGTAAATGATCAAAGTGAGATTCCCAACTGATATTTGTTTAATTAAAATATTTACGTGGTGGCTGTTTGCTATTTTGCATGTTGAAACTCGTCCTAATTCGATGACAAAAGCAATGTGTAAGATAATGATTAAGATTCTATATTTTATCTACAAATTAATCGGATCTTTAAGAAAACAGTAACATTCACCAGCCTATTCATAATTCACGTATTCTGGTATAAAAATCGACAACCTGTTCCACCTTATTCTAATTTTTCAGTAACTATGAATTCATCAATTTCCATTTCTACATATTTTCTCGCTCACTCTGTTAGAAAAAAAAGAAGGGAAGCAAGAAGATTCGTCATAAAAACGCTTTTCGACCATTTTATTCGTTCATAACAAGTTGCCATGTCAGCATGAAAATATTAAATCGATCAATTTTTTTTCGTTTTTATCAACTATAAATATACATACACGCATGTATATACATACATAAAATGTCTGATGAAGGTCACGAAAAGTTAGCTGATATATCTAGAATGACAGCTGGCACACTCACAAAAACCCAAATCAGCTTGATTAATTTTTTTCACAATATTATTTTTACCATTTTCTTAAGATATGTATATATATATATATCTATATTTACTCTTACGGGCGTTCCACAATGCGTCCAGTCATTTAGTGCCCCCGACCGTGGAAAATTTCGACTTCACGAAGCCCTTTAAAAGTTTAAAGAGCCAAAAACGTGGCGCGACAGATGTCAAGCCGCCCATGCCGTATATAAGTCGCTCGAAAAACTACCCGAGAGAGTCGTTGGTCTGAAAAGCGGCATCTTTTTTCTTGGATAATATTTATGTATGTATACATATATGTATAAAGCACCTGGGTAAAATGGATACCGTAATGTCGTGTCATTCAAATGTCAAAAGGTATATTCTTGATAAATTTACTGAATTGCGTTTCTACAAATCCCCATGCTTGTGTTACTTCAAGTCTGAATATATTTTTATGCCCCACGATATTGAATATTTCACGCATCCAAGCAAAAAATGCAATGAAAAGTGCATAAGGAAATCTTAAAATAATTCCAACGATATTTCTGTCATACACTAACACATTTAAATCCATTTTCAAGTTTATTGGTAGTGGAATATCGCGAGATTTATACATAAATTTAGTTGATATAGATATAGAACTACAAGAGAAAAGCCAATCAAAATATTGGCCAACTTCCAATGCTCGTTCGTTGATTAGTCAGCATTTGATTATACAAATCGAAACGATAAACACTTGCGTGTGCGTATGTGCCTGTAGCCCTGTATATATATATATATATGTAGTTAAATATTTTCTATAGTTTTAGATTAATATATATATAGATATATATTCAGCTTGTTACTGACCTTCCACAAATTGAAAAGGACTGAATTTAACTCGCGCGTATACACGTCGTGTGGTAAAGCTGTAGGCACTTGCTAATGTCACATTGAGCGTGTAGCGTCCAAATAAATCACTGGCTCCGTCGCGCGAGAACGACGGTACTCGCGTGACACTGTAGAAGAAAAAAAGACAAAGAAAAGAAAAAGTTTTAACAAAATAGGGAGCAATGAGAAATAATATACAAGAGCAACTATTTTTACATGACCTATACATAAATCGTTGCTTGTCATATTATGTACTTGAATTCAAACAAACATTGTGAATATTATAAATATTTTCATATGCACCACGAGAAAAAAAGATATTTGGAAAAATTATATTTTAATACACACAATGATTTTGAAAAATTTTTAGTTTCTACTCAGACATGCTCTACCTTGATTGGTGAGGTATTGAATGTTAAATGTCAATTCTATTGATTTTATTGGGGATAGCTCGATGCTCAGTTGTTTCCAGGCGATTCGATATTGAACATTTCATTCGAATTCTATACAGAATTGAATATTTATCAGTGCTGTTCAACCTTATTTTGTAATTTCCATTAAATTAGAATTCAGGGTTGTCTTCTTGATAAAATCTGCAGACAAAATTTATCGTCCCAAGTTGGACTGGAACGAAATATGCTACTGTTCCAAAGATAATGTTTAATAGTCTTAACGATTGAAAAAATTGACACGTTACGTATTTAGTTTTGTTACACCTTCTCCAAACTTTCCTGATTACAAGTGAACTGTTTCAAGGAATAATAATATGCAAGTGCTTGAACAATAATGTTGAAATAACTTGAAGAAGTTTTGGACTGTCTGGAATACCAAGCATCAACAAAAGTTTAAGACTTGTGTATGAAGTTTTCATTTTTAATTATTTTTAATATTCTTACGGGGTTGAAAAAAAAAAAATAGTTTCTTGCTTTGGAATAAAAAGAGAACAAACATAAGAAATCCAGAGATTTGTGTCATCAATGAATGAGCATTCATGCAGCACTTGATAATCAAATGATTTGAATTGTCTATTACATTTAATTTTCTCGTTCCACTCATTTCGCCGCCTCAACTAAAAACCCTTTTCGCACTTGATGAAGGGCACAGATGCCGCGGTTATTTCATTATTATTCAATCATTTTCAATTCCTATCCCAATTCTCATCTCCATAGTTGAAATTTATTGATTGGAAAAAGGATTGTGAGAAAGGATTTGGTATTTCTTGATTTGACGTTCATTTTCAAAAACGTTCGCCTAAAAGAATTAAATTCACATTTGTCATTGATCCAATTTCATTCAAAATCATCAGATTGAATAAATATATGGCCAAAAATAAAATAAAGAACCAGAGTAATCCACAAAGAATTACAATCAGAATTAGCTAGCTAAAATATTTTTACTCTAACTCTAAATCAAACAACTAAAAATCAAATCCTTTCCCATCCTCACAATGCTCAATTTCACCCAATTAAACCTTTCCAAAAGTTGCTCCAACAATTCAACTCAATCCACATATCTATCTCAATTTACAAATTTCTCAATGTATCATCAACGATAAATTTTCGGAGCATTTAAGACTTCCCCCCAATTATTTATAGAACACTTAATGCGAACCTATACCTAAACAATCCACTCTCTGCTTCACCATAAACACAAATACAATTACAAAAGGACTTTATTATATCTTCACATGCATCAACTGATGTAATACTTGTCTTGCTACCATGCAAATGCAGAGAGAATTTCATAATTAGAATTAACTCTTGCCGACACTTGAGACACTTGAGTACACGTATACATTGCTACCTATGCGTACATGATAACACATAAACCCTTGGATTCACATACATACATGTCCATATTATTATTATTCGTGCGGTCTATGCGGAGATTACGCCGACCGTTTCAAGAAGCTCAAGCCATTGAGGCAGCAAGTAAGAGTGTGCCAGAAGAGATTAACTTGATGAGTTCCAGGGCAAATTATTAGGCATTTGGCCCTTAGCCCGTCAACTACTACAGTTATAGTAATAATGTGTGCTTGCGCACATGTTACTTTGCAGTGATAACATATCAACGTGTATATATTATTGTTCTTATACGTATATAAGAATATTCATGAATGCTCCAAGATGAATTTAATGGTTATGCACTATCGTGTTACCTCCGAATACGCGTGGGTATTATATATGATGTATCGTGTTATGCCCACTTGTGAATACTGATGTAACGAGCACGAAATTACGATGTGGATAACAAGAGGAATTGTTCGGTAGCTATTGTAGATATGAAATACTTCTCGTTTTATTTATTTTTCTTTTCTTTTTTTTTCATGACTTATAGTGAAAGAAGAAAAATATGTTAAGTTGATTGTGAATGGATATGTGTTTGCGTTTAATGCAATATTTTTATAACAGTACTTCACAGAATTATAAATCTGTAACAGGTTTTGATTGTGTGACGTTTGGTTGGATATAATTTCTCGTTTGTGTATTTGAATATTACTTGTGTAATAAATACAGTTGGTATAGGTAACTCGGTGTTTTATTAAATTTATGACAGCAACATGGAATTATATTTTTGTTTATGTGAATTGGTGAGGAGAATGAAGGTGAAAACTTTCTATAAAAATTATTAAAACTTGGTAAAGAGATTGACTTGAAATTATTTATTAAAAAATTATATTTTGCTTATTTGATATTTCCTATTACGTCAAACTAAACAGATATTAAAAACTGTCTTTGAGCCACATGTTTTTAATACAGCATTTCACATATATCTAAAATCAAATTTTGTGGTAAAATGTCAGAGATTAGCATATTTTCACGTTATCTCTAAAAATATATATACTTTATGGAAGATCCATTTAATGTGCTCATATCGTCTTTATAATACCCAAGGAATTATTTAATAATTTTAGGATTAGCCTGCAAGTGGACTTGGCGATTGCACTGACCACATATTCATATATATATCTATACTAAAATACGTATATGGCTTGGCACATCTTGCTTTTGGATGATATAGACCGCGATCCTTTCATCGGTTGCGGTTAACACCCCGTAAGAGATGGTGCACGTTTAGATATACACATATTCCTCTATATATATATATATATATATATCTGTATATATATGGGCGATGGGTGCGCGCATGGCCCACTCTCGATAAGGCTTTATCCTCATTGCCAACGAGCTGTGCTCTATGGCCCCATATATATAAATATATAGTTAGAAAAATGCTGCATTTTTTGATGGGAATTTTATTCATCTTTGTTATTGCAGTGATCTCGAGTGTAGGTTAATTAATTTTTTCTTTTCTACTCTTTTCCTCTGTTCGCTATTTCATTCTCGCTATTATTACGCGAATTAAATGTTCAAGACGAGAAAGAATGCTCTATAAATAAATATCCATGCGTTTAATTATTATTATTATCATCATCATTCTTTCTTTTGTCTTGATATTATAAATTTAAACCCCTGAGGTGGATTGGATTCATTTCAATTTTATACCTATCTCTGCGCATTTATTGAAATGAAAATATTTTTATGGTAAAATTACTCTGGCGGAAAGAATAATTTTACCATCGCAAACTTGATCTGTTTAAACTGAATGAACCTTTCATCTTTTTGTATATGAATGATTATTGACGTGAAGAAGTTAAAATTTTTTGTTATATTGACAATTGATTTATAAACAATTCTGATTGTTATATCAATTGTGAATAATTCTTTAATTTTATTAAATATTGAATTCGGCGGACGAGAAAGTGGCACTGATCGATTTTTACTCTTTCATATTCCACCAATTGTTTAACTTTAATTATATTTTTAGAATGAGAATTTCGGATACATTTTCAATCACGTTGTTCTTTGTCATGTCATATCTATTGATAGACGTGGACCTTTATATGAATTGATTTAATATTCTACAATTAAGTTATATAATATTCTTATGGATCTCTGTCTTTCCAATATAACACACAATTTCTGTTAGAATTGAAAAGCATTTGATATCATCAATAATGTTTTGTAAAATTAAAACTGGGCGACTATTCTCGTTATTCGACTTTTGTGCACACAGCGAACATTTGAGAGGACACCAGAAAAACGTTTGTGTCAAACAGGTAAACTAGAGATTTATTTCGTTAATTCTCTGAACATAAAAAAAAAATATTTTTACTGATCGGAAACGAATTTATGTTGAGCTAAAATGTCAGTTTTATCTCCGGACTTGAATTTCTTTTGTTTATTGCGTTGCAGTACTTACACTATAAAATCGCTTTTTCCCTTCATAAGAACATAATTTAACTTATAAATTCATATTTGTAATCCTGTTACGTATAAATGCATGTGGTGTATTGATTCACCTGTGAGTATGTTTCATTTCTTTTAATAATGCGCAACTCGTTTTTTTCCATCTCAAAATGCTTTTGAATAATAAGTTTCGATATTGAATAATTTCAGGTTATGCAACGGAGATTGGTTTATTTACATTTTCTGAGCTCTATATGCCCCTTCATTAGGGAACGTGTTTCATATACTGCTCATGGCAAAAAGTTTCGTAAATAAATTGAAATGAATTTCGTTATTGGAAACAAAAATTTCGCTGTGCGGCAATGTTTTTCCAGTGTATAAATAATAAATAAATGAACTCATCAATTTTTTTTAACTGTTTATACTTCTCATACATCCAGAACTTACTCGATATAATTCCGAATTTTTTAAACAAAAAAAAATAAATATATGAAGTAGAATGTCAAATTATTATATTGAACATTCACAAACTCAAGACGACCCTTATTCATCTCTAATATCAAATCGTAATTAATGAATTTCTTCGAGATAAAAAAAATATTTCCTATATCGTCCAAAAAATGAATTAATCTTTATTGATGGAAAGAAAATGTTCTTTTTCCCCAATACGATTATTCATAGTTCTTCCATCAATGATATATATCCTCGTAATTTAAAATTCATCATGAATTTGTCTTCTTTCGTTGTTGAAAGATAAAAGAAAAAAGACATGTGAGTTATACAGTGTGAGGAGTTGAGGTCGGATGGAAAAGTTTGAAAACACAAGGGAGGTCAAACGCATTTGGTGCTATATACTCTGGCTCTTTTGCATACTGCGATCTTTTCGCTCGGCAGCTCTCGCTTGTCAGGCTTAACGACTTTTCGTATTACTGCTGAGGAAGCGCTGGTTGGTTTGAACCACGGTGGATTGCACGGGGAGACACTGGTGCGGCAACCGCCGCCGGGGCAAGTAAGGAACTGAGTATGTGTGTAGAATGTAGAAGAGGGAGAAAGAGGATAAATAGCAATGGATGATGAGGAAGAAGGGTGGAATAGAAGTGAATGGAATAGCCCGAGAGAGGAGCGGTGGAGGCAACAGCAAGGAGAAGGGTTGAGAAGTAACTTCGTTTCCACTCGGGGCGTTGAATCGTCCGGAATAATTTATAATTAACGTCGACGTGACCGACGCGAAATACGTTGGCATGAGTAACGAAATGGAAGTTTAATGATAGTGGAAGAGATGGGAATAGAATCTTGCTCACTTGCTCAGCACCGAGTTGTGAAAACAACAACGAAAGAAAAATAAAGAATTTACAAGAAAAAACAAAAGTAATGAATGAAAAAAAAAAATAATAAAAATAATAACAATGATGATGATGATAATACTTGAAATATATGAAGAATGGGAAAAATTTAACAAATGTTGTTTACAACTTCGCAAGTCTATCAATTTATTGAGAGTATTTGTCTGCAGACAGAAGTACAAATACACGTGAAAAACTTTAGTGTAATTGAATTTTATCTCTTTCTAAGACCATGGATTTCAATTTATTATGTGCGTCATTGTCTAGGCATTTTTTACAGTGTAAAATCTTTTTATAATTCTGATTACTTTTCATTGACTTGTTTTGGTATTTGACGATAAAGATAATTTGGGTCACTTGACCAATATTTTTTTTGTATGAATTGATTTTCTGCAATATTTTTTTGATAAACTTTTCATGATTTCATGAGATTGGAATTTGTGCAAGTGAAAATTAGTAATTTCTAGTCCATTATTTTTTACAAAATACTTCTGAGAAAAAATTCGTATTGGATATTGATAATTTACGCTCACCTTATTTTTGTTGAGAGAATAATAAATGTCTTGGAGTGTAATTGTGCAAATTAATTTCCAATCGATTTATTTGGGAGATCCATAATTTTCAGGTACAACTATTGGAACAATAGAATATGCATGAATTAATTAATACCCATTGTAACAATTATTCTTCTGTTGACTTAGGAAAACAATCGTCTGTTACATAAATGGCTGTGTTTATTTATTAACAATATAACCATGATCTACATTTTTATTTGCTGACGTTCTTTCAGTCTTTTAATATGCAAATTCGCACACAATGTAATAAATACACTTGAGAATTGTTCTCATAAGTTTTTCATCACGTAAATCATATTAATAGAAAGTGAATGACTCAAGAGCATATTTAACTTCCTTCTTATTCGCAAAGTGAACGTTTAGGAGCACATTCTTAATTCAATTTTTCTTGAGGGAATTGTCGATAATCTGCTTTCCAAGATTTTCCTTGAAATAAATATAATCCGCAAAGAATTATATAAGAAGGTAAAAGTTCTCTCTCTCACTTTGTCTGTTGAACCACCATAAATATAGATATTGTAGGAGTGTATTCCATTCAATTATAACGAAATAAAATACAAAGTATGGCAGAAATTGAAATTTTATGGGAAACATAACGAAGTTGGGGTAAAATTACTGTATTCCATCTTAATTATTTCTCTACCTTTGCCATATAACGAAAAACAATTATAATGAGATCTTATAAAGATCATGAAATCAAGTGCTGAACTTCTTGTGCATCCTGTAATGATTTCTATGATCCAACTATTATTACTAAGCTGTTCAAAAATATTACAGTTTTTTGTGTAAACAGGAGTGCTAAAATATTTTTCACACTTTATAATTTGTTCGATATACTGTAAGATTAATTTCACTATCCGATCCAGTCTGGTTTTACGTTTCCTTTCTATTTAATGTATTAAACTCGTAGCTGCAGGCATTATTTATTCTACTTCTAGCTCTTTGTTCACTCTATGCAATTGTTGATTTACATCTGCTCAACCAAATCAGGAAAATATATGAAGAATTGTAAGAATAATATATTCTTCAAATCCAATTTCCATCTTTCGTGGTCGGTTTATTAATTCACATTGAACGAGATGAAACATGAGTGGTAGAAATGAGTTTAAACTTATGTAGATGGAATTTTATATTGAGTTATCTGAGCAAAATCAAGCAGATGCATTCAACTAAAATCCAACAGTGTATATATAGTCATCTCCCATGAGAATTTAAGATCCACACGAAACGTTGTGGATTACGATTCCAAAAAGTTGCAGCTGATGGTTCACGTTCGTTTTCGTTCCATGAAAAGAAAAAAATCGGTGAAAAAAAGGAAACTTCAGCTCCATCACGTGCTGCTTCTTTTATGTATTCCTTCCGGCATTCCTTCCATTCATGCTGATTCTTCCGATCCTTCGTCCTATCTATACATGTGTAAGAGCTCCAATGCATGAGAAAGATTCGTGCTCACCTGCATATAATGAACGGGTATTGATAAAAAAAAAGATACCCGAAATTAATTCTACGTGGTTATTAAATTCAGTTTAAGTTGGATAAATTTGTAATTTATAGTAAAGAAGAATATTCCAATGTCGATTAAGAGGATTTTTGGTGTTTATGTTTTTCGCACGACTCTTATCAGTTATAATTTTATTAACACAAATATTATTTTAATTGGTAAAATAATTTTCCTAACTTGGATAAGTTGTTCTTGAGATTTGTAATCCAAATGACATAGGACAATTGCTCGTTGTAGCTGACGTGTTTGAAAGTTTAGAGAACAATCATTCAGATTGGCAGTAATCGCCGCAAAGTGTCGTTATTCCAATCCATTTACTGGGTCTTGGGGTAACAACTTAGTTTGTGTAATTATTCACCGACAAATCACTGTATCGAATAAATTTGTCTTGGACGAATATTCTCCACAAAATGTTTCCCATTTTATGGACATGAATAGTTTCAATTCCATTACAGAACAAATTTTTATTCTCAATTTTGGACAATGAATATTTTCCTAGCATGTTAATCAAATAAATAAGTTTCAGCCAGACACAATAGTTGTATCATATCATTATAACAGATCATTATATCAATTTTCATAATAATGCGAATATGATCCGCCGCTAATATCCAAACATAATAATTTCCATATAAAAATCCCTTGTGTACAGATTGTATATTTTATATTTTGCTGAATAATGGTGCGCTAAACTGCCATATTATTGTATACTAAAGAATGAAAAAAAAAACACAAAAACACAAAAACGAAAGAAAAAAAATACGTTCTCTAATGAGAATAAAAAAAATGTTTTTATTTTATTCCACTGATATTTTTTTGCACACGAGTGTCTGCTACTGATAAATAACTTTCTTCATTCATTATTATCATCATTATTCCTATTATTCTATCTCCATTATTGTCTGTTTGATTATTATTTTATTATTTCTTTTTTCCCCGCTAGATTGAGAACAATGTCAGAACGGAAAATATATTCAGTTTTTGTAAATCACTGGCAGGAAAAAAAACAGCTTAAAATAACACTCGCAGAAAATAAACGAAAGAATTTAATATTTAAAAAAATGAGCGATAATTTTTTTTTCTTTTTTGTAGACTGTTTTTATATCATTAGAAATTGTTTATGATATGCTAAATTTATCAGACATATTTATCATTACACATTGGCAAAAGACGTCGCGGCTGTTGACAATTACCTGACCAGTACAAAATTTACATACAGATTTACAACAATACTCCAATCCATCTAAGCATTGTCCTCTACTTTCGCCAGTTAAAACGAGTACACACAGGTGCAATACGAGATTGCACTGATAGTCGTGGAGTAATAACTAAAAAATTCCACTTGGCAGAATTGGTACTTTTTTTTATCTTTAATCGATAATCGACATTCTTTTGACGTGTTTTTTTTTACATTTTACCACGTACTATTTAATGTGAATGAATATTTTATGAGGTCACAAACTGTCACGAAGATAAAATTGGGATGATTTTATTTATTGCCACCACTCTGATGCAAATTATTAACATGTACGTACAAATGGGTTTCCGGAAATTCGTCGTTGTCGTTCTCGTCATTCGACCATCGTGCGGAAACAAATTATCCGAAACGATAAATGCGTTATCTTTTATTCTTCATGGAATTCCACGCTTGACATTCCGTCGCTTGGCGTATATAACGAGGCACATATATGCATGTACATACATCAGACAGCAGTTATAATACAATGGTTGTGTATGGTGGAAGGGAGAAGGAACTCACTGGCGGAAGACACGCGGCATATTTACAATGGCATACAACTGACGTGAGAATATACCTGTAATGAAATATGAGAGCGAGATGACTGGGGTCGATATGCACACTTGCGTTCACTAAGATTTTTCCTCGTCAATTGGACGCAAGAGGGTCGAAAGTTTAGATTATGCAGTGGAAAAAAAAAAAAATAAAAGGAACGAAAGGAAAGAAAAAGAAATATAGAGAAAGAGTCGGGCAGAATAGGACCCTCTAGAGAACTTACTGAGAATTGAAATATTGAAAAAAGTCTTCTATATATTTATACAAGTGGTGAAATTTTTTTTATGGCATTCAATTAGGGTCATTATTTCATTTCATTTACGATAGAAACTTTTATTTTAACATTAATTGACCAGAAATATTATTTGATGGGGATATAAATTTTAATTGTATTTACCAGAATTGAAATTTTGAGTATTTTTGTTTCTTCCGAAAATACTAATTTCATTGAATATCTTTCAATTCATCAGTTGGGGTGAAGTATATAATTCAGACGAACAGAATAAAATGTGATAATTGTTACCGGTTAATAAATTTGGGCATCTTAACAGTTAGTGCCCTCTAATTATAGTTCGACGAGAATTCTTTCTGGCAGATAATTATACATTCAGACATTTCTAATAATGAGTACAAGATTGGAAGTTGTTCCTCTGCTGTTATTATTTTTGAAGTTATGTCGAAGCTAAAGTTTGAGTGATTTACAATACAATTATTTTACACCTCCAGGAATATAGTAAGCAAACAATGAATGTAAATTTTCGGAAAAGTATTTACATGGTGTGCTGTCTGGTGAATAATTTCGACTGCTAGTTCAACTTGAAGTCAGTCAGAGTAGTTAGTTGTTGGACAACAACACCAGTGGTCTGGTTTATCCTCACCAAGTTCCGTGGATTGCACTTTTACAACATCATTTCAATATTTATGTGATACCAAAGGTGACATTTTGATACTCCACCGGGATTTATATCTATTTAGAGGAGTATTCCAACTTTATTTTTCATTTCAGATGTCAGTTGAAATCTTGCAAATAACAAAAATGAGATATAAAATGATTTACCATTTTTTAACTAAATTTTAAACAACTCTGGGGCTGTCCAATTGTCTCAACTCACTCCATAGCGAAGGAAAAAAAAAAACATTTAACCAGATTGCCATGGGCGAATTGATACGTGGAGCATGTATCCATCTCTGCGAAACAACGCAAAAAAAAAATTTCAACGGCAAAAAATAATTTTTTCATCGTTAAATTCCAACTGGTCATATAGAAACATGAACAGAATATTCTTCTGTCCATCAATGTATACGGGAATCATTAGTTAGGGAACATTCTTCCGTTTTTGCTATTTTTTTCTGCAAAGCCAATTGTTTGTTAGCAGAAAAGATAAAAAATTGGAAAAAACAACATAGACAGAAATCTTGCCTGAAGCGATTCGATATAGCATTATTGGAACAGAATTCCATTGTATGTAATTTAACCGGATGTACGTGAGGACAGACAAAAGAAATTTTCATCGAAAAAAACGAACTAACTTCCATCATGGAACTCAAATTGTTCGTTTAAAACAATGAGCGTATTGATACTAAAATAAAATACAAAATAGTTTTTTCGCCAGAAATTTTCTATTTTTCTGATCATAAGCATTTAATAGATTGAAAATTGTTAACCTGTACACGGTCATCAAATATATATATTTTTCTCTTTATTTATATCGATCAGAAAAATTGATTCCAGATAAATTTGAAATTTCTCAAATAATTCGCAAACATTTTTTTAAACCAACATGAAATATTTTTTCTCTACAAAAGTGAATTTCCTGACACATAATATTATTAATCAAAGCAATGCTAATACTATAATATGAGAAATTGTAATGCAGCTTGCAAAAGAATAAATAAATGAATAAAATAAAAACAAAAAGTAAGATCAAAGCGTTGACTTTATGACATCCGGCAGTCGCCTCCGTTCAATTTCCTCATATAATATACTTTTACTTTCCTTTCATTTTTTTTATCCTATTTTTTTATTTCATTTCTTTTTCTTTTTTAATTTCATTTTTGTCCCCATTTTCCCGCCACGTCGCACACAATATTTTCGTATACACATATACACGTTTCTCAGTCGTTCGCGCGGGTTCTCGGAAAATGGTTTACGATCATTTCCGCCGGTTTAATGGCGCGGTCGTCTCCCTCCTCGTTCCCCTCGCACACTCTTTCTATCTTTCGTACATTCATACAGTGCTGACCCGATTGCCAAGGAGTCCACGATCTCATACATGATACCTCTGCTTTAATAGTTATCTTTTTTTTCATTATTATTTTATTATTATTTTTATTATTATTGTTGAATTTTATGAACAATGACAAACATTCATAAGATATTGTAATTATTTTTATCCTCAATTACGATCAGTAAAAGTTGATCAATATATAAATGTTGTTCATTCTTCTTTACACTTCGACGAACCTCAATTCAAACCCACCTACGCTATTTACTTGTCTTTCATACGCCTCTTCGAATGGATATATTTAGTACTTAACCTTTTGAAGAATTGATCATTTATATTCCAATATTAGTTGATATTGTTCTACGTAGTTGTCTATAAAAAACAATGAAAAATATATAAAGAAATAGTCAAGAAAATTCATTCTAAGTGATTGTTCAAGTGTTGACAGTTGTAGTTTGATTAATCAGCAATGCGAAAGACTAAAGGAGAAATTACTTATATGTGTGTTCATCCGGATGAAAAGTAGATGAAGAACAGCGTGCGAGATTCTTCATTACAGATTTGTACTCAGTTGGAAATCTTTTTTCCCATAGAGATGTAACATTTGCATCAATTTTTGGTGTGAAATTTCCCCTCTTCAATGATCGACTTACAACTTTACTGAATTAGCTAAACTACATCTATTAAATGATGAACATTTTTCAGTTCATCATGATGTTAATTGGATTCAAATGTATTTTATTTGAATGATTACAAAATCATTTATTAACTTTTTTGTATGTTATACAGTTGGTTGGTACATTCAAAAGTCTATTGAAATAATAAAAACTTTTCTATAACAAAGGACACTCCTCATTTGTCAACTAAAGATTATATTAATACACAAGCATAACGTGAAGTTCAATGTTTATCTACCATTTAGTAAATATGAAAAACAATCTGTGAGATAATTTCACGGCATCCGATTATTAATAACTTCTTCAAAACTCAACTGTGCAGGTTGACCTCCCTAAAGTTGTGTTAATTAGAATCTTTAGTTCTAATTGAGTATTCTCGAAATTCAATTATCATCCACCCCAAACGAACTCCCCGGTTTCTTCTTACACCCACCATTAACAAAGAGCTCAAATTATAGTGAGTTAAATGTCTAGATGAGCAATTTGGAATTACTATTTTAGAAAGAAAACTGGATACAGAATGTCTCATTTAGGAATATCGACTAAGCAGCATGTGGAATCTGATGTGGAAATTGGAAGACGTAAACGACATTTTTTTTTTTTTTTTCGTATGACTCTTCTATAAATTCTATTAATTATAAAATGAATACAAAAATAATGCAAAAATAGGTTTTCATACGGTAACGTATTGCCATAATTCTTGTACATGCAATACTTTTAACAATACTGTATTTTATGATAGTGACATTATTTTCTTTTCACTATACACACAAACATCAATAAGAATACTAGAGCGAATTGGCACTATCAGTTTTACCAGTACTGCCACGCAACTGCTATATGTAGGTGTATGTATAGACATATACATGCGTTCGCTAAGCCATTGTTTCAGTCTTCGCGGGTTTAGTGGGTTAGATTATGTAGGGTAAAATGCTCCTGGTCGTTTGGCATCATGCCAAAAGATTCTACATAACGTTTCTCTCCCCACTAAATCTTCTCTCCTTCCATTTCTCGCAATTGCTGAGATGCGTGAGTGTCGTTTTTAGTGTGTGACAATTTGAAATATACAACGAGATCTCGGGTTATCTTATTGAGGCACTGAATGAACACAAAAACCTGATGAATTTGTATTTTATTTTTTTCTTTACTTTACAGTTTAATGAAAAGACGAAAAGGAATTATTTTTATATTGCTTTTCACGATTCATCAATACTTTCTCGATGTGCTTTTACTTTTTCTTTTGTTTTATTTTTTTTCCTCCATCGACTTCTTTGTATCTCTCCGATTTCACCAGAATAATAAATTTTCCACATTTATTTTTATTTTTATTACTTCTGTCCATCCGCTCTGAACTCAAGTGTCTACTCAGTGAACTCGAAGTAAAATCAATGCTATATAAAAAAATATCGGAGAAACACACCCACTGTGAATATATATATCTATATATATATGTACTCAGATACGTGACGAAAGAAAATAAAATGATAGAAAATGTTGTGAAATACATCGAGCTGAATTTATATATTGTGATAAAGATTTTTCAACTAACAGCGCAATTTTGTTTGCAATTTTGTCAATATTCTTGGAAAAACATTTTTGTTTTGTTCGTCGCTAAATCACGTTGGCACGTCCAGTGAGTAACGAGAACAAACAGCGAAGCGTGGAAAAAAAAATTACATTAAAAGAGAAAAAAAAGCGGACGGCGTGAAACAATTGACGTGGAAAATTTCCGGAGTACTTGGAAAGCATAAAAAAAAATTGCGAAGTAACAATTTATGAGTTTTGGCAGGGACGAATTTGAATGTTAAAGAAAAATGTCGAATAATTTCTATACCAGTGATTTTGATTTTAATTTGAGTGATGAAATAATTTAATTTCAAGATCCAAATTCAATTTTGCACTGTATTTGACGATACTCTAGATTTCAATATCTATCTGTATCTATCTGCTGTAGCTGATACATGGTCCTTACATTGAGCTCCATTTATTATTAATTTTAGTTCCCTAGGAAATTTCACAATCGAAAAAATAGATATTCTTCACAACTATTAATTCAATATTAATTTATTCCACCTCCGACGAAGAACTATGATGAAATCAAGCCATAAAACTATACAACATTCACTAAACTTTCTCGTACAAAAATATTCCACCATCAATATATAAATATTCTATCATTTTTCCAACGACTTTCACTGATTTGCCAACAAAATTAATTCATTATTTCAATAAAATTTTCTTTTCGAATCATTTTCATATACAAAATATTGTTCTCGTAACACTTGAAGTATCTTCAATACGCCGGCTCATTTGATAGCATCTATATTTTATTATTATTATCATTAATATTGTTATTAAACTGTTTATTTAGCAAACTTACTTTAATAATAATCGCACATATGACCATATATAAATGGGTATGCGTGTGACAAAACCACTCCTCCGCTTGCATATCGTCTCAACATTAACACTCCATTCCCACCTGATGAGTACGTGCGCTTGTACTCTGGGGTTACATCATGTTGGCTCGTGTGCATCGCACGGCAATATCGTATATCCATAATAGCATGAGCCCTTGTCAGCGAATGAAATTCATTATTTTTCTCTTCTTTTCCTGATAGCTTCTGCATACTTTTACGTATACACACATAAACTGTGCATGTGCATTTGCCTTTGTGTTGTTAACACAAGGTCAATACAAGCGCACACGTGCAAGTATATATATATATATATGGATACGCAACTCATTTATGTCCTTGCATCATTCTGATGCTTGAAATAATTTAACACGACATTATTTATCGTTTTATTTTGTGTTAATTCGAAAAGTTTGACAGACATTCATTCTTTGTTTCTCAATTTTATCTGAGTACATTTTTTTTGCAGAAATTTTTGGAAAGATTTTTGAATATTATTTATTAGGTGTTGAGAAACTTTATTGATGATGTGACTGCAAACATAGAGATTTGGTAGGGATAGGTGAATATGATAAATGCATGAAGTATTTTCTGATGATTAGTGAACGAATTATTGTCTTATATTAAGGCAAAGGTATTTTTTAGATGAATTGATTGATATATTAAATCATTTTGCAAAAATCTAATATTATGTTTGAGTAAACTTAAGTTTAATGTTCGTGACAATAAATTGGGGAAAAAAATCCAGGGAAAAATTACAAATTTCAAGAAAAATGTGATTATAATTGTTATGAATGTGAAAAAATTGGTTTCTTAAATCAGCTAGGTCTTTTGAGAATCTTTCAATCAGTCAAGTAATCGATAAAAATCACTTATCAGAAATATCCCTTCGGCATAATATTGTCAACCAGCAACCCAGAACCGTTCATTGACGGTGTATTGAAGGTACTTCAATACATAGTCAATAACTGTGACCGATAATTGCCCATTCGGTGATGAATAATTTTGGACCAAGCACCATCACCAATATTGATTCAATGCTCATTATTGTGATGGGTTTACATCACATCTATGTATTACAATCGAGTGAAATTGATTTACAATCAAAATCAATAATAATGAAGATAATTCCAAGTTTATTGATGGAGTACAAATTGAAGATTTTTATTTAATATAAATCACTGGACAATTTACTTCGAGAAAATAGTTAACCTGTAGCACTCTGATTCATACAGAAAACTATTGATTATCACAAAAAATAAAAGTGAATCAACCCTGACAACACCATTTAGCACATTCTCCAATCTGCGGTACGAATATTCATGCTGAATCCAAATCTATTTCATTAAATGCAGAGCCAATATTATATAGACAACTATTCGAGTTCTTCAAGTTGAAATTGTGTTCCTCTAAACTTCCTTTCTCAAAATTGTACTGACCAATAGATTACTAATGGTCTGTTGTGGTTTATATATTTAGTTTGAAACAGAATTGCCATAGCTTTTGCAAGGTGATCAAGATCTGGTCCATCTTCGCAGCACCAATTCTCGGCAGTTATTAATGATCCAAGTTCTAACTGTATCGCAGACATTGGCAATCCTTACATGGGCATCTCTGTGATTCTAAGTAGGATCGTTCGAATATGATGAGTTGGTAACAAATGGAAACTTGATGGAAATAGTTTATCTGTATTTATTTTCAAGTGAGAATCGTTATGCTTAAAAAATATATGAAAAATTTACGGAATTTCGTGTATGAAACGTTCGTATAGAGAATAAAAATTTAATGTGATTGATAAAACATATTCATATATATTCGAACTATATTGATATGTATAGTCTAACATATTTCTTGACATGGTTAAATAATTCATTCAATTGTAAGCATATGCTTGACATTTATATAAGAATATTTAACTTTTGCTGAACGTAGTTTTATTCAGAGTTGACATTTCTTTGAAATGATTTTCCCGATTTATATCTTCGCCAAAGTACTTAAAGATATCAAATAATCATACGCTTATTATGTTAAACTTCTTTTATGCATTCCAATTGCACGAAATGAATAGATAGTTTCTGCAAAGTGTTTCAACTCTGGTATGAGTTACATTAAATTTGTATACAAATAAAAAAAAACTTTGAATTTTATTTCAATGTATCCTGAGATTTTAATAAAGACACTTTGCAAGTGGTATTAATAAGTTTTTTTTCAAGGAAATTAACTTATTCAGAGGATTTTTGGCATATAAAAGTAGATTGGAGAAGAAATCGAGTTTACAATGGCAACTGATGAAATTTCAGGCCCACTGAAAATCTGAAAATCAAAAAATGAATTTTCTTATAATTCCATTTTTATTTTAGAATTCTTGATAAGCATTACCAAAATTTATCCAATCAATCGAGAATAAACATTAAAATACTATTCAAACTACCCTAATATAATAAAATTCAACTAAAAAATGTCTCCACAATCAATTCTTCTTTCCAAACAACTTTCCCATCTCTTCATCCATTCTTCACCTTCATAAATATCGAATAGAACCTTCTTTATCTCCATTATTCACATCCATCAGTATATCCTAAGAAAGAAAAATAAAAACAATTGAAAATAGGTGAAAATAGAAAATAATCACTCTCTCCTCATTCGCGCCATGACATTCAGGTGACTGACTATGAATGTACATATATAGATATATGCACGTGTACATACGTGCATGCTTTGTCAGCGTGTAATCGGGAATTGACATTGAGACATGCGGCCACCACTCGCTCCATCGTCTATGTATAGAGATGACTCAGTCGACAAACACTACGTGCTCGCGGTCATTGTCTAATCATCGTTCCAACCCGCTGTGACTCTTGCATTCGCTTCTATACACATACACACACACACATAAGCGCATACTGCGAACACAAATGAGAGTGTGTCAGTTGTTATGTCTCTTACACTTAGCATCTCTATCACTCTTTATATTTTTTCAATATATGACAGACTCTTCGGCGTCATAGCAATATTTTTATTTACTATAGAACGAGTGTGTAACTGAATTGCTGACGTTCACATCACACATGATACATAAAATAAACATATACATATATACAGATATAAATTGAACACAAGTTAATTTTTTTCGACTTATTGCTGGGACGACCCGGGTTGGATCTATATAAAGTGGATATTTCACCACATTTTCCACGATATTTTTACATTGCAGTGTATAAATATTTGGTTTATTATCGTTCATGGACACACTTGTGGATATACTTTTATCTTTCCTACTCATTTTCAATGAGTATTTTTATATAAATATATATGGGCGATTGAAACGTGGCAAAAGTGTGAAAAGGTATAGAAATGTAAGAGGAAATGAAAGTGCAAACGAAAAGAATATCCATCATAGAATAATATCAAACATATCCACGAAAATAGAGAGAAAAAAAATGGGAGATAAAGTTTTGTTATTCGTCATATTTTTCATTTCTTCAATTTTTGTTATTTTTCATATCTTTTTTTTTTCTGTTGGTCGGATTTCTCTTGCCATTCTCAATTCTCATTTATACGAATTATCAACTTTTTTTTGTTTTTTTCTATCTATATTATATAAAGAGTCAACATTGGTAGCCGAGTAAATTTTTCATATCATGTGCATATCTATTGCGTGGATTACACATATGTATGTGCGTGTATGTGTGCGGATGTATGCATGTATGTATGTATGCATGCATAGAAATGAAAATTCGCTCGTATCGAGATACGACGACATCCCGAATATGTATATAATGCCGAGACTGGACTATCGTCCGCCCTGCTTGTACATGTGATTTTGTATGCGTGTGTGTGAGCGTATATATAAGTTTAGAGAAGGCTGACTAAGGGAGAAACGAAAAAAGGACTCGTAAAAATGATGATCGGCACTATACCATTTTCATGTGGTTCGTCCAGTAGTATATCGGATTTTACTGCATTGAGTTTTTTCCTCCTTTTTTTTTCTTCTATTTTCGCATTTTTTTTCCTCATTTTTTTCATTTGTTTTCTCTTTTCTTCTTCTTCTTTTTATAGGCCATAAAGGCGTACGCTCTTGAATGCCTCTAGGCTTCTTTTCTCAAGCCATTTCAGTAAGAGTGGTTGTTGCCTGCTGTTTCACTTCCTTCTTCAATATATTTATTTCCTCTTTCGATGTTTCATCGATGCAATGGACTACCAAGAGCAATATACCACTTTCATCAGAGTCTTTTTATTTTTTGTATATTGGAGGATTTAACAACCACTCGAATTCTAATCTTTTGATGTTTAATTGGAAATTTTTCATAAATTGGTTAATGGGTGATTTTTGGGATGCGAAAAATGTGAAGAGATCATAATGTAGTGATTGATGTTTTAATAGGATGAGTAGTGTAATTATTGAGTAAAGGATTGGCATCATGTAGTGGTGTATGATTTTGTTCAATGAATGAATGAATGAACACAAATATTGGAGATTTGAATTGATAATGTTTTGGTTGAATAAATAAATTTTGGGTATCAATTTTTAGCCGATGAAAAATAATCGAAAGAAGTTGAGAGAGAAGGGCAGAAATGATTGAAAACAATTTTTGATTTTTGTCAATTGTGATGGTTTGGCATCATTATTTGTGTAATTACGCGAATTATTTTTCATCAATATAATTATAAATTAGTTTATATACCTTTAGTTATTTACTGATTTCAAAAAATTGGTTTTTCCCATAGACAGGATTTTATAGGATAACTATCAACTTTGTTCATGACCCAGTATGAGTAAAATTTGATCAATTAATTTGCAACAGTTATGAGTTTGATGAGTTAGCTGATACCTGAACGGATAAATAGTTATATTCACTATGAATTACAGGTGAAAAATAACGTAGAATATGAGACACTCTAAAATTGATATTATGCTTATAACAAATATAGTTCCATATATCATATTGCGGAATGTCGAAAAACGACTCAACTTTTTCGATTATGAAAAATTGAATTGTCTGAAAAAAGTGCATTTTTATTATGAAATTTGTGGTTCACAATCTTATCATGTCCTTAATTATTTGTTTGTTGCATCCTGCAAATAATCAAGAAGTTTACTTGATACCAAACCATGTTCAGATTTAAAAAATTATTTCTATTGTTCAATTCAATTTCCCACCACTTCAGGGTGATCATCTACAATTTCAATACCTGTATAATATTTCCAGATACTTTTATTTTTCCAACGTGTAAATGTGGTTAAATGTGTGCGCCTGGTCTTTGTATATAGGAAATGGAGGCGTCGACGTAGCTTTTTATTCCGCGTGAACAATTTACGCGATTGTGACAAATTCAGGAACGTGAGCATGAGGGAAACACATTGGCGGGACAAATGCTGTATATGTATATACGCTGGCGCCGAAATTGATCTTCTTGCTTCGCATCCCACTCGACACGGTTATTCGTCTTCTCGCGCTTGCCCGCTTTCATTCTTCGCTAACATTACACGTTCGTATATAACATAAATGTATTTGTATGTATATCTGTAAAATTTCTGCACTGCCAGATGAAAATTCACTCAATAAATCATCGTGCAATTTCGAGGTCACAATGCACATCAACGAGGGACCACTGAATTTAGGAAAAAAAAAGAGCAAAAAATAGTTTTAAAAAAATTACACAAAAACACAGAAACTCTGATAAACAATTTTGTTATATTTTATTTTTATATCCATCTATACATTTGCAATTTTTTTTTTCCCATGTCATTTTTTTCACCCTCCACATTTATGATAAATGGATGTGTTTGTCACGTGTGCTGTTATGTGGAATAAAAAGAACAATAATTCCAACGATAGTTATGGTAACAGTGGGAAAAAAAAGTTGCATTGCAAAATATAGAAAAAAAGTAGGATCAACGTTTAAGGATTTATAGTGATATTTATAATTCCACCTGTTTCAATAAATAAATGTTTATCTAGGTTCTATTTCTATATACAAGATGTAGTTGTACAATTATTTTCCACAAAAGTTCATTTCGTTCTTATAATCTGGTTGTTGCGCGAGGTCATGGCACCTCGACCTCGTTCTATTGAGGTTCACGATAACGAATATTCCACGCGTCGCACACTCTTTGCGTCGAAGTGCACGTCTTATCTCACTTCATGGCTTGAGACGATAAAAAAAAAACCCACATATACACATAAACACGTGGAGATAAGTCACTTCAATGTACATGTATATACGTAAGATCGTTTTTTTTCTCTTCTGCTCTCCTACTTTTTCGATCTATCTACCTCTTCCATATCTATTTCCAATTTTGTTTTCTTTCACGTGCACGCACATAGTCGTATTATCCTCACATATACCTTTACCTCCTACATAAATGCGTGCGACGTTACGATCGTCTTATCTCGTTCGTGTCAACGAGATAGAAAGGTGTAGAAGGGCTCGTAGACTGTAACAATATAGTGAAGACAAAAAGGTGATGGGGAACTTGATATAATAAATTGCTCTCTGTTTATTGTCCATTGGTAGAGTATCACTCCGTGTGTTTTGATTTAAGAGAGTTCTTAAATGTCTTTTTTATTTTGAATAACGAGAATTATCACTGCATCAAGTTTACGAACAAGTTGAGTACTGTGACTATTGTCATTGTGTAATTGAAGCGGTTGAATTTATAATCGTGAATTTATTTTGAGATGTACATGGAGTTATATTGATTGTGGATAATTTTTTTTTTTCATCGTTCACCTTTGCAATATTTCCTTCTTTTTAATTGCGTAATTGTTTTGATTAAATAATTGGAAAGGAAAAATTAGATTATTGACAATTTATCAGATTTTGGAATTTTTCTCGATTTTAATGGGAATTTATTGAATAAATATCTGACGATCAGTAAGAGCTACTTTAAAGCAAATTTGCAACAATTTTCATTGGTATTGAGAAGTTTAAAGGGTATGAATTAATAAGCTGTAATCCCTCCATTAAGCTTTGAATTATTTAAGCGGAATGAAGTTTCGTGTGTAAAGAGTTATCATGAAAATTTATGGTGTGGAATATTAATAAAGCTCAATGGACAGAGTGGGGTTTTGTTTCCATACATAGAATAGAACGATACAATCATCAATGACTCTTTTGTATGAATAATACAAAAACAATTAAAAATGTGATGATGACTAGGAAGTAATATTTATATTCATCTCACTCGTCCCTACTGAACTGACTTGAAATCGTTTGTCAACAGTCAAACCTGATTAGTTTTTAATCACAGAAACGTTTGTTACATCATGTCTTGATGCCGATATGAATCTATTGACTTCAAAAACTGTAAAATGGTTATCAGGATAGACAAATTTTTTGTTCAAAATTCCGTATTATCCTTTGTAATATTTTTTTCATTTTTCATCACAATTTTGGAATGGAATTAATTCCTGTTGACTCTAAAGACACCTGAAGAACATTTTTGACAACTGAAATGCATAATACGTCAAATAAAAACCCAGAATTGTTCCTGATTCTAAAATAACTTCTTTTTTTTATAATACACCGTCTTCGTGAATGAAATTCTGTTGATAAAGTTCTGACAAACGTATGTGTTCTAAGAATCTGAACAAATCCTTCCAGTTACTACTTCTCATTATAATGTCAGCGTGAGAGATCAAAAACTGAATTAAAGAGAGATACAATCGCTCATGTCTACAATCACAATCTTTTTCAAGAAATCGTATCCTGAATCTGTACAAATTTGTTCACTTTCTCTTTAATGTTCATGCGAAATAATTTGGATAAACATGAAATAAATATTTGTCTTTCCACCCACTTTTTCATATATATTTGTTAATAAATAAGTAAAATTGCTGTTAACGGAATTTCCTCATCGTTTTTCGACAGAAACTTCTCGATATATACGAAAAAATTCATTCTAAATTTATCTCAAATTTATTCCCCTGATATATATTAGTGAAAATGAGGTTAACAGAAGAAAAAGATCGCCAATATATTCTAAACAATATCATTCACATTGTCACTTTCACAAAGTATTCACATGAAATAGGATAACATATTTATCTATATCCGCCATATTCATGTTATTTTTTTTTCCTCGACATAATAACAATCGGTATTTTACTTTGTTGTGATTAAATAATGAGTGTGTTTCTATTTAGCGGTAACCAGCACGATAACATGAAGTTGAACGACAAAAGTTCGTTGACATCCATTCACTACAATTTTTGTAATCTACAACTCCTCTGAAATATCCCAGACAGAAAAAATAAAACGTAAAAAAAAGTCCATGCTGATTTCTCTTCCTATTTCGTTTTCAATCATTTTTTTTTTTTATACTTTTCGTTCTTTTTTTCTTTCTCTATCATGGAATATTCAAGTTCCAATAATATATTGTCGATGATCTAAAGCATTTGGTTTATTCTTCCGTACACGAAAATTAATTGGCGGAAGATCAAAGGAAATATTATATTGCAAAAACGACGATGGGTATATAGTTAATTCACATCCAACTCTCGTGAGTATTCTATGTACACTGACTAAGAGGTTTCCATGTTTCTTCGAGAAACATGATGAGAGCTTGAAAAAGAATGGAAAAGAGGGAAGAGAAGCCATCTAATTTTTTTTATCTTACAAAAATCAGAATATAGAAAGCTCAGAAATAGGAATTATAAAGAGAGCATAGGCAGAAGGGGAGAAAAAAAAACTATCACTTTGACTGTCGGAAACACAGTAGCGCTTTCGAGAAAGCCCTTGAAGTGCTACGAACAGTTGTTTATTTTTCTGACCCTCTCTGAGACAATATTTGTTCATGGAAACCTCTTCTTTCCATTTTATTTTGTCTTTTTTCTTTCATTTCTTGTCGTAAAAAATTTATATGTACTTTTTTCTCCAGACACATCGGACACAATAACTGTGACGTAGAAATATGAATATTCATCAAACTTCTATTAAAACTCAATGAGTTCTAAAATTAATATGTAACAATGTATTGATTTCCATTTTTAAGTTGTATGGGAAAAAAATAGAAACTTCGAGCATAGTCAATGAGATTTGAATGTTCCAGAAAAAATATTTTTAGTAGACATTCATTAAACAGAGGGCATTTTTCACGAATTTAACAGCTATGATAATAGTGAAAGTTATTAAATTATTTTTTCTATAAAAATTTTAAACCATATGTTCGAATAATTGATCATTATTTATACAATTCAATTACCATCGATTAATGATGCATCAACTATTTATAATACTCATTTGGAATATTAATTCACTCAATGAATTCATTAGATGTTAATAAAATTCATCAATCTTCTATCAATTTAATAATCTCTGAACTTTGACACAAAAGAATTTCCATTTATCTAAGTGGACAATTCTCCATTTGCTGATTATTGGTTTATTAAATGTTAATAAGTTTTTTAGATTTCAGATAAACTTATCTGACAGACAATAAAAATGAGAAAATCTGCAGGTAACGTTGTCTCTGCAGTTTCTCGAACAGTGAATGCATAAATTATGACATTTATCGTATTAAATCTCACTCTATATTAATGAAACAAAAGCTGAAGTAACGAAAATATAATTTTCAAACATTTTTCATATTTGTTTCAAATAATTGAATTACAAAATTCTATGAATAATTATGATTTACACTATAATTCAAGACACCAGCTTTTCCCCTAGTGTGAGAAAAGGAAATTTAACTTTTTCAAATTTAGAATAATTTTCAAACAAAATAACAAGTTTGATGTATTAATCATGTTGAGAAAACTTTTATTACGCATAATTGCCTCGTAATTTTCCTATCTTGTCGAGTACATTGAAGAAAGACAATGAATTTGTGAGATGAGTACATAGATAGAGGTAAGAAGATAAAAAAAATAATGAAAATTAGTGGCTGAGTTATAAGCGAATATTTGATCAGTCATTTTATGCTCTCGAGTTATGCATGCATCAATAATTAATGGATGGAAAGAGAAATGAAAGGCTGCAAAGAGTTATCGAATGGTTCATCAATTAAGTAGCATTATCATTTATTTTGTAATTAACTTGTGATGTTGCAATGGAATATCTCACTTATCGTACATCATTTCTCACGCATTAATGTATCTACATTATTATTCCAACGATTATTTCCATTCAGATTTCCTCACGCCACTCCTTTGTTTGTATTATCAAATGTATCAGCAAAAAAAAAGAAAAAAAAAAAAAGAAACAGCTTACTGATTTCAATACATCGTTTGTTGGTGTTAGTAGACGAACAATTTGCTTACTTAGATATGCGCAAAGCCGCTGTCGTATCACTGAAAAATAATTAATTTATTTCTGGCTGGGCTGGTTCCGGGTAAGTTAGAAATTACGGCAACTGTTGACGCTGTGGAAAAAATTAATATTATTCCTGCTCGTGTCAAATTTCATGTCACAATCATTATGTGCAAATTCGATTGTATTTTCAAATTTATTATTCATCAAATTTATCTGCGTATTTTTTCATATCGTTACTACGTACACGAATATTGAAAATTCCAAATTTTCAATTGGCGAAAAAATATAATCGCTTGCCAAAGGCGCAATTATGATTTAATTAAGTTTATTATTTAAAAGCGAGCATCTATGACATTTTATCATCATGCACAATATGAATTCATGTATACATTGATAGTGTATTGGTTATTCAAGGAAAACATGAATTTCAAATATTCGATGAAACTTATTCGCAAAAAAAAAAAAATTGCACTGGAATGAAAGTTTATAATACAACGCAGTATGCGATGCGAAACGGGAATGTTTTTTCCCCCGCTGTGAATTTATATCAGCGGTGATTTCCAAACAGTAATTCAGCGTCAAACCCCATCTCATAATGGAGAATTTCAAAAATTTTCATTCACTGTTTGTCCGAGTAATTGTACACGGGAATCATCACTTCCATCTAAATATATTGCACGGTAAAATAAAAAACAAGCATAAAAAAGAAGAACAAAAAATAGGGAACCTAAAATCGTTGAATAGGGAATTTGAAATGCCAAAATAACTTCGACAATTTGATCAAAATCCGAATATAAATTACCATTCATGTGTGGATATTTCCATTCTCTTTTCCATATTTTGATGGTGCGCTTGACACAATATTTTTTATCACAATTTTATCATGGAATATATTCATGAATATTTTCACACAAATATTTTATATCGTTAACTGTTACATACTGCAATTGTATTGGTACGATTGTCTGGTATAAAATGAAATGGACGACGAGTGGCATTGACTTCACCGTTGAGATATCCGATAACGAAATTCGCATTGGTCTTCGCCGCTTTGCTATGTTCCATCTATATACCCATCGAGTCTTGCATTATGCATTATGCATGGGACGTGAGCACCATATAGTCGCTGGAGACTGCATAACTTTATGCAAGTGAGAAATGTGAGAATAATAACAATGATACTAATAATAATAATAAGAATAATAATTGCAATGACAACCAGAAGGAAAATAAAATTTTTGTGTGAAATGTCAACAGAAATAGTTTTCATGAATATATTGAGACTTAATGGTGAACCCTCATCGTTAGCCAAACCCTTCTATAATATGCACATTATCAACTGCATTGATTATTTTATTTGCATAAACACAAGAATTGACGATTTTTTATTTCACATTAATTAATTAATTTTCATTATGCTCAAGATAATTATCAAATATTATTATGTGGAAAGTGTTGTGTAGTTATTCTTCTCTTTTTTTGGAGGGAATGTTTTGAATAATTTGTTAATTGATAGAGAAGTAATGTATAGAATTGAAAGAGATGATCAGCTGTGATTGATTGATTATTGGATAGAAAGAATGGTGAAATATGAAATAGATATTGAAAAAATATTGCAAATAGATGAATTTTCAAATGTCAACACAATTTTCCTAGTAATGCAAAAATACGTTTGTGATACTCTGTATGAATATTGCAAGAAACTATATAAAATTCGTATGATATTATTCAATTGAAGTTGAAGAATGAATTGGTGAAGCATATCAAAGTTATATAGAAATAAAATTCAATCACAAAAGATATGAGAATGATTAGATTTTGTAGATGTCTCGTAAGCGAATATGGTGAGTCTGATTTCATGTTTACCAAACTGTAAAACGCAATGGTATATATAGTATTTGTATACTACAATATATTTGTGAACTGTTACTGCAAAAGTTTTGAAGGAGTCGTCGAGTTGAATGTATCGTGCATCATAAGAAAAATCATTTCATACACCAAACGATATTGGAAAGTCAGAGTTGAAACTGGTTTAAAGGGTTTAGTTACTACACAAATATCAAACGACTTATGTGTTTGTACAAATCTTTATCTTCAACTCATCATCCATTTTTTGAATGGACAAAAAACCCATCAAATTAATATTGCGATTTAATATTTACAAATATTATTTGTCCAAAATCAAATAGTTATGATCTAATTGAGATTGCGAATATTTTCCAACATCATATTTTTCATCTGAATCGTTTTTCTTTTTAAGCCATATACATTTTCCTATCCAACAAAGTATTAGAAATGAAATCTCTGTACCAAAATATTCCACAGCTACGTATTCAAGTCACAATAAATTCTCATTATCATTTTATTTTTCCATCATATCTAAAAAAAGTACTAAAAAATAAATATTTTCACAGTAATACTTCTCTCTTTGTTTTATGTCTGATGATTTTGTCATCAAGAACTGCTTTCATCTTCTTTATGTCTCACCAGACAATCTGTATTGGAATATTTATTACAAATGTATTCCCCAAAAAAACCATAACAATTAATTTACCAGAAAATTTCTATCACTGACGTCTGCTATTCAACATGAATACTTAATATTAAAATTTCAATTGGTCTCAACCCATTCTATTCTGATGTCGTAACTCCTTTAAGCTAAGAGAATACCTTAGAAATATTCAACATAAATTTGTCGTCGTGATTCTCTTTCTCGCCTCGTTTTTATTATCATTCATGGCGCACTAACGGAGAAATGCACAGAGGCAAAAGATTCACGCGCGAACACAATGGTTTGTCGTGGATCCTGTGATTTATCACGACGTCAACGTGAACTCGACTGCAGACACCATACATATACATGTACATATAGATGTATATAAGAACTATTGCGAGAAGTATATATACAGCATCGCATGACCTGTAAACTACTTTATACAGTACTGCTATATGTGCGTGCGTACCATCTCGCCGTAATTCTTGATAAAGCCTTACGACCCCTGCAGAGATGTAAATTACCTGTCGCCCAACTCGATTAATAATCGCGCAATGCCAACATACCACCCACCACCATGCTACCATCACCACTGACAACAACATGTACATATAATACAAATTCTCTATTTCTTTTATGTGTGAACTTGGTAAGCAAACTAATAAATGCGAAATTTGTGCTGCGTTGGTTTCCAATATAACTCTATGAAAATAAACAAGAACGAATTCCACATTTAATTAAATATATAGAGAAGCACAGATGAGTCAGCAAGCAAAATGAAATTACATAAAAGTAATTGGTAATAGAAATTTAAATCATCTCAATCATATTTTCTTATATATGGATTCGCGTATTTGTATGGATTGATATTTGATTAGTCCCGTGTTTTTTTATATTTCATTTTGTTGGAAAATATTCTGTAGTGAGTTCATGTACTAAACATTTAAAGGGCAGGTCCCATTATATTCTGTAAAGTTTGATTATTATTAAGTGATTTTTTTGAGTGTTAATCGCAGCATAACATATAGAATAATGAATGAGCCTCATTCATACGATTAAATATTTATAATTGTTTCAATGAGTTTAATTATAAAAATTGAACATCATCGGAACAAACAATTCTACTACACATTAATGCGGCAGTCAATAAATATACTCGAATGTTAAACCTATCCTAAGTACATTGAACTTCCACTGTCTGTTCTCACATCTAAAAATAATTTTGATTTATCAAATCCTATTTATTTTATCTATATATACAACTAAATTGTGATATTCCATGAATGAATCATCAATGGAATAAGATTTGTTAGCTCAATGGCGAAATAAGTGTCACAGTTGAAGCCTAAATACATCTTTCATCCAATTCATGACATCTTGGAAAGCATTCAAGAACTCACTAACAATCAATTTCTCATTTTGATGATGGAAACCAATTACTACGTTAGAAATATCATAATTAATATTGAAAATACTTCATAATGTTGCGCACTTCAATAACTATAATAAAGGAAAGCAAACAAAAACGAATGTTCGCAACAAATTTCGATCTTGTTCAGCATTCCTGGGCCTTTTAACATCTCTTTTACGTGGAAAAACAGATATATTCCACACAATCTTTATCAACAACAGCAGCATCATAAGTAAATGTTTGCGATCCATAATTTACGTATCAATTCTATCACATCCCTTTTAATATCTAAGACAATTAAAAAACAAATATATATGAGTCGCTCGAAATGAAAAAAAAATTGGAGAAAAATAATCAAAAACTAATTAGTTGCAACAGGTTGAGAAAATATTATCCACAAAAATCATCGCTATTTTGACATGTTATCAACGATGTTGTTAGGAATATTCGATCAATCGACCAGTTCTAATGCTAAATATCTAGTCATTATTATGAGCATGTGATTAGTTAAATTATTATATAAATTAACAAATATTAAATTATAAATTCTTTTCTCAACCAATGTTCACAATTTTGATATCATCCTTCATGTTTATGACATTACACATTTCTCAACCATCGTTCATTTTACATTCTGTAAAATTCTCTGAACCAAGATTTGAAACTGATCCATTCGTCAATATTTCTGATTACTTTAATTAGCATTGCCCATAGATCATAGCACAATTGAAAATTCTAGCAGCGTATCTAATCTACATTTTTATGGCGAATTCTAATCTATGAATCCGCTGTTGACAGTAATTATAGTTTCGTGACAGTTTCATCGAATGCTTTTGGTATTCAAGTTCGGGAGTCCGTTAAACACAGAGGCAGACTTTCTCTGAGTGCGTCAATTTGTGACAAAGTAACAACTTAGTCTCTGAGAATGTTCTATTTGTCGATTAGGAGGCGGGAAGACGAAATTATTCACATATATATATATATACATGAACATTGAGGATGAGAGAGTGGAATGGCGGAAAGCAGCAAAGAAGGATTAAGAATAAAGTGCGCAAGTTGGTAATGGTTTACGACAGGAGAAATGGAAATAAGCGCTTTGAAAATTGGTCAATGTTGAAGAACAAAGGAGTAAAGGAGCTTTGTAAAAGAAGGGTCTCATCGTACAATGAAACGTTGGCAAACATGCTGACTAACTTGAAAGGTCTTATCTTCGTTGCGCAAACTGTTTATCTCTTCATTGTATGATGAAAGGCGAAAAGCTTCGTATCAAACACGTATTGAAATATTGTACAAATTAATGAATAACAACAGTGCAATTAGCAAATTGATTTTATGTTATGCGAAGTCAATTGCAATAGTGCTTGGTAGTTAATGGTGCTCTTCATGATAATACCGAGACACTGGTGGAATGATAAATTGGAATATTGATTTAATATATTCTTTTCATCTACCTTCGATGAAGTTTTTATTTGCAAATTTCACTACAATGGATTTTATAAAGCTAATAAATATTATGACAATGGTAGTTTGATCATAAAGGTGAAGCGCAAAGCGTCGTGCTCGATCTCTTGTGTAGATAATAAATGAAATTCAGCATCTCTTCAGAACCTGGAGCAAACTCTGTGCTATATAACCTTTTTGCTCAAAGCAATTGCGTGAAATATTCGCGTAGCACCGGACCAAGCTGGTCTCCAAGGTCCGCGCCTTCCAGTCACAAAATTCGTTGATTTGTCTTCTTTTTCTTTATGTATTTGGTCACGCTCACTGTACGAACCCAAAGGCCAACATGATCGTTACGGCTGTCTCACAACTTAAATCACGATAATTCGCCGCCCCAACTCAAGTCATCAGATGGTCGTAAAAATTCTCGAGTTATATGTGCAGTCATAAAAATTTTGGATATTGATGACCTGTTCGCCTAACATTACGTTTCGCGCCTCGCAAAAGGCCTTTGAATTTTTTGTTTGCTCCGTCTTTTGCTTCATTTTGTCAAATAACAATATTGAATCGTTTTTTGAATAAAAAGTTCGATTAGATTCTGCTATTGCAGGCTGACTTTATTCCAAACTTTCTGTCACATTGTCGATATTCTGTTTCATATAACTAGACCAATTCAAATTGTCAACTTTAGTTTATATATTTGTCAAGTACAAAAATTGTTTTAAATATTCATAAATACCTATCAAACCTGTGACACAATTATTTCTCATAGTTTTCATTATTTGACATCCTATTGTTTTTTTCATTCCATTTGAAATCAATAAAACTTCGCGATCGAATTAAAAAAGTTTTCAGTCATTCAATAGAACAACACACAAAAGAATAAAAAGAACATTTATTTTTGGCGTTGCATTGTATTCAAACTTTACTCTTTCGTTTTTTGTTTTCCGTGTATGTTATTCGCTTATTTTTCTTTTATCATTCACGTTTGTCCTATGACACCGTCACGTTTTCTATCTGGGGCTGATTTTTTTTCTGCGTTTGTTATGACTTACGAGACGGTAGTTATATGGAGAAACGCGTGCCTCGGTTATGGGGAAACTTTCTATCGCTAGAGTATTATACCCGGACGCCATGTTTTCTCGTTATTCTGTACGAGGTCGTTTCGAAGGCATTTATGAGCGTTCCTCCCAGACTGGACCACTCTTGCACTATCTATTCCACTGTCACACTCATCCGTAGTTCACGATTGTCATAAGCATTCAGTGTAATGTTCTTGAAACAATGGCGATTTGTTTGCTCGACATGACCAATCGTATCCCTAAATAATTGTCAGATACTACTTAATTTCTTCAATTATCACACAGCATTTCCATTCATGATATATAAATTCGGAAATTATTTGAGAAGTTTGAGATGAATAATAAAAACAGAAAGAACTGGTCGATTGCCTTTTAGGGCAAATGGTTGAGTCAGACAATAAAGATGGACCCTCGGAGTTTATACCCTGCGTTGATGTAGGCCGTATCATTTTAGGGAAGCACCTGGTGGGCAGTGCGCTAAAAAGAAAAAACTCTGAGTGGAGAGAAAAAAAAAAGAAAAAAAAAGAGTAGAACGCCAAAGCACAGGATATTCCGAGTTTTTATAGGCTCCCAGAGGGAGAACGAGTGGTTGAGTTTTTGGGCAGACACGATCAGTATACCTCTCCTCGGGGCTATTCCAAGAAGGACGTGAGCGATTAATCGCTTGGATGAACTCCAGAACTCGCACCAATGGTTTAGTATATTGTATCGATTTATGCAAACCTCTAACCCTCTAAACTATATCGATATAATCCAACATATTTCTCTGTTTTGTATATTAAACAGTTCCGGATTATTCTCCAAACAAAGATGGCATTCAGTAATATATTCAGTTGTGCAGTGTGAAAACTTCTCAATCGAATCCATTTGGAGCAATATGACTTAATTCCACTAGTCAGGTAATGAATGCGGGAAGCAATGGGAAACAAAATAGTATTTCATAACTGAAATTGAAGAAAAGATGTTTTCAACATCTTAGCGATGATAAAATTATAATAAATTATAAAGCTACATGCAATAAACTTCAACTTGAAGTACTAATCCGATGGTGAGCTGAGACGTATCTTATGGCCAAGTACGAAATCTGTTGTTGTCAAACGACTATGAGAAGTTTAGCATGAAACATAATTTTCGGTTAATTTTTTGCAGTCTTCACAAATTCATCATATATTAAAGGAGCATCTTCAGGCATATTTGTTTTTTTTTTTTTTTTTTTTACAAATTAGAATGAAGAAATTAGCAACACAGCATCCTTGAATCTTTGTAACTTTTATTCTTTCATCTCATATAATAAGATTCGCCATAATACGACAATGGAAATAGAGTAAAGTGGCAAGTGTTCATGATACCATAGAGTCTCGTATTGTTTCCTGGGACAACGTTAATCGAGCGTGGATGAGAAAACGATAGAATCCCAGGGGAGAAACATAAGGCATCAAAGTGTGAAAAATAAAAGACGTAGGAATAGATAGAAATACGACAAACCTTCGTCTTTGTTACTAAGCAATCGTGATACTTCGTCTTTAACCGTCACCAACTACAAAGACTCTTCAACTAGTAGATATATTTAGTTTCTATGGGTACAAATTTGACGACAAATACTATTAACTCAGCTTGCTACTTCCTTCCACACATTCTATCTGGTGGTGTCTACTTCTTTGTTATGAAACACCTTGACAGCCGCTATCAATCATTCGCTTTTTGAACAGCGGATATTGATTCCCTTTTGTTCGGTAAAGGCAAAATGTAAGAGAAAAACTTGGCTTTTCAAAAACCTCAATTTCCTTTAATAAAATGTTGCATTTGTCTACTTGGGTTATCATTCGATTCTATTGTGGTGAGTGTACACTACGCTATTCAACTGACCCTCGAGTACATGAGCTTGGAATGGGGAAGAATGAACGGCGGCTATGATCCCTTTTCCAAATCCCCCAAATAATCCTTGAACCCTTGTATACTTTCTATCATGTTTTACGAGTAGACTGGCTTATTTCCACTGCATGCTTCATCAATCTCACACTGTCCTGTATCTCTATTCTGATTCATGATGTGACAATTGTTCAGACATTGCTATATATTTGTCTACATTATTGTGTCATTGATATCTTCAAAGACACTTGAATGAAAATTACCTGAAACTATATCGATCGTGTAACCATAAAGTAAATTCATAGGCTGATAGACATACGTTTGAAGAGAAACTTTACCACCATTCTATATCTATATTCTAACAAGGAAAGTTAGTATGCAGCTGAAAACACCTGAATGGAACCAAATTGTCATATCTTTGCGCGTAGAATTTCGTCAGGAGATCTCGACGACATTTCATTTCCTCTGGCATTGCGCTGAGACGAAATTTGGACTGTTTCCCTGTTGCGAGTTTCCATGATATCTCACCCAAACGAAGTATCAACAGCTATACAACCAATAGTAACATCACCATCAGTATACGTAGTGAATACTTGGGCATTAATCGGGGGTTGAAACCGCCCCAAAAGCATTCAGACAAGAGAACAGGGGCGGTGTATATACGCACTTGGTGATTGTCCCTTTGCCGATGTAAACAAAGACTGGGTTCTCTTTTGTGCTGTTCCTATCAACATCATCTTCAAAAGTCAACTGAAAACAAAAGTTCATTTTTAAAAATAAGAATCCGACACGCCAATCTATTTCATTCCTAACTATTCTTTTACACTAACGAAGCTTGTGCTCCAAGGCATAACGAAATGTAAGAAGTTTTGTATGATGTTAACGATTCGACAATGTCGGCAAGCATCTTTACTCCTTTGTTGTTGAATTCTAGTCTTCCTTCATCTCAATGTGAATCGTTTCCCCGTTGTACGTAAGACAATACGGCCCAAGCTGGAATTGTTCCAACTGCTGACGAAATAATTGCTTCAGTGAATTCGTGTGTACAAGGCACTTTAACTGACTCTTAACCCATTAATGTCTTATATACCACGGGCAATTTGTCTGAGTGAATGTATACTTAAAAGTAAATCTTTAGATAATTTCAAGTAATTTACAGAAAATGAAAAACAAAGAAAATACTTCGGAAACATGTTAACAGTTATAAATTGGCAATAAGTGTTACATACATTTTTCCTTGTGAAAACAAACTAGATATACTGAAAGCTGAATGACGTGAGACTCAGGATTGAAGGAATTTGTGTATGTCTGTATATATGCGTGTGTGTTTGTATGTCGTGGATGAAGGGGTCGTAAAATTTGTGCGTGTACAGATGAAATTTGCCATAGCACAAACGAATACGTACACTGGACGACAAAAGGGGTGAAGACGCATGAGGCTTTGGGTAAGCGAGCAAGAAGGGCGCCAACCAGAAACGGGAGAAGCAGCGAGAGAACCTTTGTGTGGCAGTGGCGCACGCGGCTTCCTGGTTTCTTTGTCCTGGCGGCACGCTTCCCTGTGTGCCAATCGATAAAACGCCTCAGCTAATGGGAACATCCATGATACGCTGTGCATTCGCATACGCATCATCGCTTTTTTTTTGTATGACACCCAAAATATGTTACATCAATTTTTCAAAGGTTCATTGTATGTGTATATATATATATATATATATATAATTAAACAAAAATGATATTAGCTCTTTGAATATTTTCTGCAAGTCATCAAATTTAATGGGAATATTAATACCAAGTCATAAATTTTTAGGTTTTACTGGCTGTCATTGTGAAAATTTTTTTTCTGCTGTGATTTCTTGTTGCTCTGGTGTAATTTATATATTGCAGTGCACGAATAGGTTTGAAAGCAATGAGAGGAGAAGAGTGAGAGAGAGAGAGAGAGAGATAGTGAGGGAGCGTGAAACGAGGGGGCAGAGGGTGAAGCTGAGAGGGGAGAGGAGTTAGGTTAACAGAGGAGAGCAACGTACACCCGTTGTCAGGGCTACCAACGAAGACAACCCGGGGGAAGGTTCTTTGTTCTATACTATCAAGCCGCGTGTGCCCGGATCGATATTTGAGAGGAGGCTAAAACGCAAGGGGAATTGAGGGTGGCAGGAGAGCAAGAGGAGTCGCGCAAGAGGGAATGATGCGGGTCTTGTATTTTTGAATGTTCGTTTTGGAATATAGAGCCTGAAGCTAACATGCGAAAAAATAAAACGAAATGTCGTCAAAGTTATTTTCACTTCTTTTATTATTATTATTTTTTGTTCTTTCTTATTGTTACAAGAAGAAAAGATAATTCTATTTTATTTTGTCACCTGGTTGCCACGAAAATTTTTATAAGAATCTCTTGTGGTTCTTTATTCTCCAAACACATTTATGAACAAGAGAAGATTCGATAGTATATAGAGAACGTATGTAGAGAAATGAAAAAAAAAAAAACCAAAAAAAAAAAAATAATACTTATAATAAAAGAGAAACGAATACAGAAAATATTTGAGCAATTTCATCGTGCGTTGTTGCTTTTATCCCATTTTTCAGATCGATAAGTCCAAGCGTCATATTTTTGGCTTCTTTCTTTTGTCGTTGGATAAGGATTGATGAAGACCTCCCGATAACATCAATCCGGGATAATTAAGTTACAAGACGAGACGTGTTGGTGACGACGCAGTATAGTCTATATAGTGCTAAAGCTACACCTCCATATTGCCTGGATGTCGATGCATCGAACTTTACTTCACTGCTATATATATATATGCTTGAATTTACACGTTTAATCCCAATCCCTCGTCTCTCCTCTCCATTTCCTTGACTTTGATTCATGAAGCCCATCCACTTATCACCAATTCCAATTCATCAATGCCACCGAGGTCATTTCGTAATGAATCTTTGGTTTCTCCGATTTGTAGTGTGGTGATATAAAATATTTGTCACGTTCGTATAGGATATGGACATAGGAAGTAAGAAAAAAGTGGAAATTAAATGGCTAAAATCAATAGCCCGTTTATTGTTAGATATATATCATGTTCATTCCTCGTTTCCATTCGCTCTTTTTCAACTTTATAGTCACCTTTTTTTTTCTTCTGTTTTTTCCTACTTTCTGTTCGACTTGGAAATTTCTGTTGAAGAGCTTAATGGATTTGGCGCAAACGAGAAACTTTAATCCTTCAGTTCGAACGTTTCCTGCACCAATTTCTCTCCATTCCATTCCCTCATTTGGTCTGCATGTTCGCATTTATACTTTTGGCTCTTCAGGCATCCCATTGCCAATTATTACATCACCCTTCAAGGACTTTATTGCACCAACTCTCGCAGTAATTAGTCATTTCCAATGCTCTCAAGAGGGCTCTTACAGTCGTCTATTTGTACGAGTTCACAAATAGCTGATAAGTCTATCATCTTGTTACATTACTAACTATAATACTTTTTATTGTTGCAATTCGATTGTACTTCATAATCATAAATTGTAAATCTCTTTATTATCTTAACTTATCGTCAATGATTGCGATATTGCTTCACAATCAATTTAATCCTATCACTGTTCTTTAAAAGACAAGTGAATTATCGTAAGTCTATGTTCGAATATGTACGCGATTACATTGGAAGACTAACTGGAATGATTTTTCATATAGAGAAGAGAAAAGAATAGAAAAAAAGGGGAAAAAATGGCTGGCGTCTACTCAGTGAGAAGGAAACAAAAACTCGTTTCCTGTTCACGAGACTAACGACGCAAGATGTCCGGGCGCCACCGACAAACTCTTGTATTTTTGATGACATATCGATGTCGTTGGACAACCACAGATTCGCTGAAAGTGAAAAAAAAAAAGTAAATAAGACAATAAAAGTATGAATAAATAAATATAGAGCCACAAAAAGCCTTTATAATACAAAAATCTTTTACGCAAATGACGATATTTACTGAAAAAATTTGGCTTTCATGTCAATTTCAGTATTAAAATATTCTGGATCGTTTAGCTCTGTCCCATCACATCACAAAGGGTTGAATGTGGGACAATTAATATTAGAAAATTATTTATCAGCCTCGACACGTTATTGGGAGCGCATTGACATTGTATCGTGTGCAACACAAAGGTTCGAAGTGCCCATCAACGACAGCAAAATGGCGGTTGATGAGTATAAGCAAACGTGTGCAGGGGCATCAGAGCAGGAGGCAAGCGAATTATTATTACGCAGAATCAGAGTGACAAGCTCACGAGATCAAGCCACTCTCGTTAGATTATATATATATATATATGTATATATTGCAAACACTCTGCGCATCGACCCCTAGAACGTGACGTTGACTATAGTGAGACAATTAGTGAACGCCGGGTGTGAACGCTGAAGAGATGGGAATTTTTTTATTATTTTATCTGCCTTTTTATTTTTTTCATCAGCATAATACTTACTTACGCCATATGATAGAAAGATTTTGTTCTATTTTTTACTGCAATGGTATTGGAACATAGAAAAGAATTTAAGGAATGTAATACTCATCAGTATTTACAAAGAATATCAGAGGATGAATGAAAATTCTTGTACCTTATGGATGATGTCGACAGAACAAGCACACAAGTTTGATGAACTGAATTGAAATGATTCAACTGTTTCTTACTCTAAATGTTTTATTAAAAAATCAAGATTTTTAACATATTTTTAACTATTTGAAGGAGCCTAAACGTTAAAATGTTTGATGAAAGTAAATTCTGTTGATAAATGGGTGATAGACTCTGACGAAAAAAGTCTTTTGCCAATATTTTGGTGTATTTTGAATATTAAATTTAATAATTTACGCAAAAATTTTTGCTAGGAGATGTTTGTCAGTTACAGAATAACAACGCTGTCACTTGGGGAGTTGAAATATGAAAATTATGAAGAAAAAAAAGGACAAAAATCACTAGAAATCATAATTTTGAGAGTTCATATCAGTAGTAAAGAACAGCTGGATCTCATTGACCCAGTCTATCGAATGCTGTGCTTTCTGACCATCTGTCTTAATATGAAGTCAATTTTTTTTTTTACCATTCAAATACTTTGGTAATTCCTGGTTCCCCCATTTGTACCATGATCGATAGTTTGGCTAATGTTATTTATTTTGGTGATAAATTTTTTTTTAACACTCACTGGAAAATCCTGTAATAAATATTCATATCAGTATGGAATTTAGAAATCGACACGCTTCGATTACATTCATGTGAATTATTTTTTCTATATTCATCAATAATCATTCCAGGTTTCGATTTTTTGAAATTTTCGGCTCCGTGTATTTTATTATCTAAGTTCAACGAACACTGCAGCGCTGCTGAGAACTCGACTTAGTTAGTTTTACGTTCTAAATATACCGAATAGACTAGAACATACATCACATTCACAGCAATTAATTTACCTTGTAATATGTCAAACTATAGTGCCTGAAGTATGTGCACTTTGTTGTTATTCATAATGTGGAATGATTTAACTTTTCGAAGAGAGAACTATTCATCTAAAATAAACTCATAAAAAATTCGTTTCAAAAGTGGAGGGGAATTGAGAGGAGGAGACAGAAGGTTCATGTGCTATGCAGACTGCGGAAGTCTTTAGTCATCCGGAAATGATGTGAAACAGGAATAAAACGAGCACATTTTCAACCATTCAATCTGCCCGAACAGAAAGAAAAAAATATCAACACATTTTTGAATATTACGTAGCTGGAGGAATAATTTTTTTTTAAATAGAAGACAAATGAAATTTCAATTCGACAAATCGTCATTCAATTTTTATTTCATACCCATTTAATTAATGAACAACATTTAAACTTTATGGGCATGTCATTATTTATTTACATTCAACATAAATTATAGATGCTCATGAATAAATTAACATTGAAAACTGTTTCGGATAAAAACTTGTTTGCTTATGCTTGGATTCGAACCCTGGTAACCTCCAGGGATGAATCTCGAACGCTGTAGCTGCGCTACTTGCCAATCTATTCAGTTCGTATTCGAATTGAGTTTAAATCAACCCATATAGTCGCACATTTGATTAACGATGTAACTTCAATTTCAGTTAACATTACTTTCCAAATGTCTTTACGGCGTTTTGTAAAAAAAATTATTTAGAGCTTTTAATGAGTCTTTTGAGGTATTCAAAGACATCACACCACAATTACAATATTCAGTTATGCAAACTGTCCACCTTTTTTGCGAGTCTCCTCAGTTTATTAATTAATTCGATTCATATTGTAGTAAAAATGTCCCAATTCAATCAACAATCGTTACACCCCCAAATTCGTAGAGATTCAATTATTCACAACTTTTATAAGAAACACTTGAAGAACATTTTATTAGATATCAGAAACAATAATGAATATTCAATCAATAATGTTGATATAAAAAATAAATTCATTGTGAAAATTTAAGGTGATTAAGACTTTTTGTCCAATGAGTATTGATCACCGCACAGGAAATCAAGAATAATTGCTGATTAATTCATGTTCATTACAGTGAATTATGTAGAAATTAACAATTTTCACATTCGTAACGAATAATAATGAAAACCAATCTAATCTGTAGCGTACCAGAATAATTCATGTCACAAACAAAATATTCGAAGCAAATAATTACATACTTTCATAACTATTTACAACTTTTGTAACACCCACAAAATCATGAAAATTTTGAATGAGAACAGGCAAACAATTTCCAACCAATGCATTCTTTCATAATTAACAAATCTTTCTCACAGTTTATAAAAAATACATAAAACATATCCATCATGATGATCCGACAAGTTTATCTAAGAAATAAAACTGATATTCACAAACTAATATCACGTTTAAAATTTCAAAGTCAAGATACAGTCAACTCATTAACACATCAGTTAAAAATAATCATTCATCTGAACGTGTTCAAACGTGTGAACTATTATCAGTCTCAAACACATCTCATTGCGATGAAAAAAAAATTTTTTTTCTCACAGACCATATTCCCTAAAAAACGTTGTCTCATTTTAATTTATATCTTCCAAAAGAAATCAATCAATCAATATTCAATTGTCATAGTAAAAAAAATAGAAAATGTCAAGCTGATATTCGGAAATACTTTCATTGACAAATTCTCCAATCACTTTTTCATTTTTTTTTTCCTTTCAATAATCCTTCTATCCCCTTCAACTTGTTCCCATCTTGAATACCCTCATTCCCCATCAGCCAAAGCACCTCATATATATATATATATACACCCTATAATTTCTCATTCTCTCTGATCTTTCTCTCTATTTTTTCCTATATATCCTTGTGGTCGCTTCGCAAGCAAATTACCTGCTAGCAACTGGCAGGATGCCTCGTCTTAACGCTATTAATGTCAATTTACGTTTGCGAACTGGGTTGTGGTGGTGTTGCGACGACGAGAAGGAAGAAAAAAAAACCGATGAATATAAAGAGAAGATGACACTAACACAAACGAAGAAAAAGAGAAAAATAATGGGAGAACATAAAAGGGTGAGTGAAAGAAGCATGCGATGTGCCTGCAGTCTGCGTGTCTCAAAGTAGGAATAAGTGACTCGTTCTCGCGAATTTCCAACGTTACCTCGAGTGTTCCAACGTATTTCTTTCATGTGTTCTCTCTTATATATTTTAAATATATACTTACACATGCATAAATATATATTGACACATAAAATTGTCAGAGTTATCCTACACTTTTTTCGTAATAGACATAGAAATGCATTTATCAGTTTTTTATCATTCTTATTTTCTTAATTTAGCTTGTTATTGATTTATTTAAACTTTTGGTGTCTATCCATATCGTGTACACTTCATTCTTCCTTATTCACATTCATATATACATTATTAATATTATTTTCTCACAATTCGCTTGACAGCGTAACTGCTATACACTGACTCATGAATATTCAAGGACGAACGTGTGTCGCACGATGGTGTCTACGTACTCACTCCCTTTCTCACTGTATCTCATCATCTCTCGCACACATCATGTGGCAGATGTCACGTAGCGTATATGGCTCGTCTCGTCAACGTGCTCCACGGAAATTCGTATTTAAGGTATATATATCGAGGACAGTGGAAGATGTCGGAGAGAAACCCAAGTGGTTGGATAACTTGAGTGAGTTTCGTTGCTCACTCAAAACGTTTGACAGAATAGCACTATTGTCTATGTGCATCTAAATATATATACATGCATATGTGAATGAATTGATTCATATCCACTGGATTATGTGTCTATGTGAGATTATTCATTTGCAATGTTATGTGTGATAAAGAATTTCTTCAGGAATTTCTATTAATTCAAATATTGAATTTGTTTTTGATTGATGGTGTTGATGACACAAGGGAAAATTAATATATTATATTGACTCAGTTTTCACAAGTGAATTTTGTGTGTGCGTATGTGAGTGTGTGTGTGTTGGCGCGCGCGTGTGTGTGGTGCTGTCATTATACGGGACGAACCAATTTACATCTAAACTAACTCATTTCGTGAGTGTTGTTGGTTCATACATGGGCACAAGCTTATACGTAGGTGTAAATGTATACGTTTAAATATTTGCGATATGGGACAGTGTAGAAGTCTATGGAGAAGGGAGGGGTCTATGAACTTATATCTCTGCGATAAATAAACGGTTTTATGAGAAATTCTAGTGAAATTATTTTTTTGTATGAGTTTAAAGAGAATTGTTTGTTCCGGGTTTGCGGTGGGAATGACGATAAGAATATTTAGTGAAAATTCGGGAGCTTTGTTCAGATGAAATGTTACTGTAAATTTGAAATGTGATATAATAGGAGGATAATTGATTATGTGGATGGTTGTAACGAGTTTCACCACGTTTGCGAGTGTTGGATATTTGGGAAAAGTAACTTTATATACACTTGAGTGACGTTTGGTAGAAACATTTCGATTTGCAAGAGATTTTTGGTATTCATTTGACAATGTGCGCTGTGAACTTGCGCTCATTTGTTTCGCTCCTTGATGTGTGTAAGTTGTTCAGACACATTTTACACAGTCTGATGAAGAAACATTTTTGCAACATATCCTGGAGAAAAGTTATACGTTCTCAAAATACCATGCCAATTTTCATTTATATTTTCTCGAGATGAATTAGAATATTTCAAGTTAGTAAAGCTCCAAAATTTTTCATTGATGTGGGTTTAAATCAAAATATACAATTCATAGCCACATCTAATGTAATTCATTGAAAAGGTGAAGGAAAGATTAGAAAATTTGCCAGAAAAAAATATTGTCGTTAGAGCTCTCTTGAATTAATGGACCTTCATTAATTTGCTTGGAGCTTTTGAATAGTTAAAGGGTATAATTCTAACACACATAAATCAATTTCGCTTGCTGAATTAAATATGTGTGTAATATCAGAAATGAATATCAAATGATATAATTATATTTGAGGAAAGATTATGATGAAAATCAATTGAGTTATATAGAAAGTAGTATAATAACGACATATTCATCCAATTTTGTCATTGATTTGAATGAAAGTAGGAAAAAAATGCCTGATTGTTCTGCAGTGTCAAGTGTCCATATCTGTCATAAATCTTTATTATGTAAATATGAACAATTACGTTGTCTACCAATAGCGAGGGAACTACCAATCACTTTGGCCGGGTCACTGGGTATCCCTAGAAATGACCCAGTTATGTGAATGTAACTGCATATTGGCGTCATTATTTTCCTCTATATGACTTAACGCTCATGTGACATTATTGATTCATATATTTTAAACGTAAAGCTTTTTCATGCTTCATATTTGAAATGCTTTCGCATCAGTTCTACAATTAATCTGATTGATCATTCACATGAACTTCAATTAGTTCATCAAATCTACACAGATGAGATACGATGACTTCTACAAGCAAAAGTATTTTTCTTCATCCCAACTTAACGTTAACTTTCAAGTAATTCAAGTTTTCATTGTCTGCTGGGTTAGGATTCTATCTAAAAATCCGAAATGTCTGAATATAAGACCAGGTTTTACATAAATTATTTGATAATTTTCGATTTGAATCTGTTGGAATAAACGCACCATCATTAGTGTGGAAATTTTTATTCCCAATTCGACATTGATGACTTTGAATATCGTTCCAACGATTTCAGCGATTGCTTAATGGTCAACGCGGAGCTTTAGTTACATCGTTTGTAGAGATCGGATCATTTCCAAGATTCCATCAATTTATAAAGTTTCACGAGGGAAACACAATACTGTAATTGGATTCCTCCAATGTCCAATGATGTCTACAGATCTGGAATTTACAAAAATTATCAGTTAAACAACATTGGTAATGATGAAAATAATCGAGGGCCATAAAAATAAATATTGGTACATCATAACAATGTGGTGATTAAAAATAATGAATACAAAACTTAATGCAATCTGTGTTAACTTCAAATATGAAAGCTCAATTGAACATTTTTTGAATGTGTCTATTGTCAGAATAATTCATGAAGTTATCAAGTTCAATTAGCAATGTGATTTCCAATCTGCCACTCTCTTCCTAAATCCACTACTAATTCTACAAATTCAAATCCCTCCTTCATCCATATGAGATTTCAAATACTTTACAATTCTTCCCATGTTGTCAGCACGTAATAAAAAAAAAAAAAAAAAAAAAAAAAAAACAAATCACGAATTCAAATTCAAGGTCTGGAAATTTCAATAAAAGATGAAACATGAAAGCCAAAGAATCCGCGTGGAAGAAACAACTTGTTTACATCTGCAAAACAAACTTTATTCATTGAAATAAAAATATAGTTGCAGTCAACAAGATAACATCTGTCGTGACATTGTAAATGTAGTGAGACAATCGATCCTTACAAATACCTGCACTATTATATATAGTTCGTCGTAAATGACACTTCAATATATATTCTGCATCCATTTTGATTGAATATAAAATTTCAATGCGCGATGATTTCCATGTTCTTCAGTATGAATACATATCGTGCTATACCTACATATAAATACTCGCAGTGAAATTTAACGGCTGCTGAAAAAATAATAATCTTTCATATTGTACGAGTTGTTAAAAGAATTTTACAGAAATTTTCATCCTAAATTGTCAGAAGAATCGTTAATTTTATTCAAATCAACAAGCTTGAACTTTCTATCTTCAGTTTCTATCTTTTCACATCCTTTTATATTCTGTATCTGTCGTTCTCTCATCACTTGCCATTCAGCTGTACATATTTAACGCAGTATGGCATATCATTATATTCATGTCAAAGGCATGAAACATTTCAGTGCAACGTTGCATCATAAAGTCGCACGGCTTCTCGTTTGTCGATGGGATATATGTAACGACAAGGCTATAATAATATTGGTAGACATTGCGTTCACGTGCTTGCAGTGTGAACACGAGAGACCACATAAATATCTGCAGATAATAAATATATATATATATATATATATACACTTGTATATGGTTGAGTCTTGACATCAATGACGGGCAACGATTAGAAAAAATCAACGCGCTCGGATGACTGTCGCTCATATGGAATTACTTTGAGTTCTGAGATCAGAAGCATTTGACACTTTTGTCTATGAATGTTACGAATAAATTTTAATGTGATATGTAAAATATAACATTTATTACAATGCTTTTACATCTTTAAAATTATTAGACTTCATTACTGCGATTGAAGGAGAATTTAGCCGGAAAAATTGACTCGCTCAAGACGTTGAACGTTTCATAAGTTATTTTATATGATGGCTTTGTTAAAGGGGGAGTTGAATGAAATATTGTGAATTATGGACGAAGAAATAAATGTATTCATGATTCAGAGAGATATCAGAGTATTTGAGTAGTGACTACGATGGTAGAGATAGCGCTGGAGACATGAATAAAACACACGAATTTGCAATGTAAGTTTACTAATTCTACGCTTCGTATTATAAGGAAATTTGTAAGTGGGGATTTAGAGTTTTGTTTGTTCGGTATAACAGAGTTTTGTAAAATTAGTCACCTTTTACATTTTTATGTTCATAATTTCGTGCGAGGCAGATTAGCAGATTTGGTTTTTTGATTGTCATTAGAAAAATCCAGTCACAATTTCGGTTTTTTTGCAAACTTGTTATTAATTTTTCGTCAATAATTTAAGTCTAGTTAAACCATAATTGTGAGAAATTTTGGATTTGCAATTAATGATCCCAAATTAATTTTATTAATAAAATTTACATAGAAATCGGTTATAAAATATACGCCTTGAAAGATATGAACAATTTGTTAGTCTGGACTTTTGTAAGTCATTAACACATTCGAGCCACTCATGGGTAATCAAAAGATGCGGAAAATTATGGCACGGTGTCGACAGGAAAGAGATAACAGACAAAAAGTCTACACTTTCAAAGTATAAAAATCAAAAACAGAACATCGAAATTGGGCGAACAAATAAATCATTTCAATACATTACATTCCCATAATTAGCTAATCATTTAAATATTTTTTTGCAAGACAAAATGGTTGATCATAGTGTTATGATGCAAAACCAATTAGATTATCAAAATATTCATAAATCTTTAGACGAGTAAATGAACTAGAACATAAAACGATCTCCAGAAGCTTATCAAAATAAAGCAATGTCGATAATTGGAAAAGTTTTTTCCTCTTTATCCATCAAATGAAACATGTTATGCATAAAAAAAAAGTTAACATTAACATGACATTCGTAATTTGAACTAATTATTTCTATCACATTTTATCAGAAGAAATACAAATTCATTTATGTAATCTAACACAACATACTTTAACTATGTTATTACTATAATTAGCACATCAATAACTGTATCACACATGTTTACACAATTTGCATACGCAAAGTGTGTCAAAACAACATCATTGAATTCACCATGTATAGTACAAAAGACACTAAAATTCACAGTAATGACCTGAATCCTGTTAATTGGATGAAAAAACACTCAAAATAAATTGGAACAAAATAGAATAAAATAAAAAATTTTCCCTTACAATTTTCCATTATTTTCCTTTAACTTCTCTCTATCATATAACCCCATATGAATACAAAATATTTACCCGCATTAATAAAATATGTAAATATGTTTTGATCAAACAAAAGCTTCTTGTTATTTTTATCTTAAGAAAAATATTGATCGGGTCTCACACAATTGTGAGCATTCCGTACCTACTCGTCTGTTACGAAACGTTGATTTCGTTTTGAAAGGGAGTGGAAAAAAAATGAAGGAAATGAACGTTGTGTATATGTAGCGGATGTATTGGCGTGTGTTAGATAATACGCTCAAATCCGGCTAGCTTTTAATATCAATATTCTATTGAGTATTTGTTTTGAACGCGCGTAGCGACAAGATGCTAGCGCGTTGTGGAATGTGGCAATCACGTGATGTGTTGCCAGTTCAAAATATTAAATTTTGAGGAATGCGGCAAGTGCTGCATATATACACACGTCTACGTAGAAGGGGTTGAAACGCATATACCTATACATGAATTTTGGACAATTATTGTCGTGCGACCGCGCATAATCAACGTAGACTCACTCGCACATCCGGCGCACACCCTTTTTGTCGCAATTTCAAAGGCTTCTATATCGATGAACGGGCGTGCGTTTGTGAAACCCTTTTGCAGCCCGATACACGCGTGGTCTCGCGCGTGTAACATCACTTTGAATATATATACATGTATGTATATATGCAGTGGGTCTGCGCAAGTTTTCAAAGTTGATCGATTGCCTTGTTCGAAAACTTGCGCGTGTGAACATGCCACGTAACAAACCACGGAGTTATATCTATGTATACTTATATGAGTTTATATTTAGGTATTTGTCATGGTTAGAGTATAGAAATATGGAGGTGTAAATTGTTTATAATGCCAATTGTGATTAATGGACATTTTGATATTTAACAACGTAGATGGTAGTGATTGATATAGAATGAAAAGTTTTTAGAAGAAATTTGTCTTGAAAATTTTTAAAATGTTTCCGCTTGATTAATGGTAAAATTATGATTTTTTATTCATTGGAAGTTTATTTGTTTATTGAGTAACATGAAGTTGGCTTTTAAATGGCACATATTCTACGAAAAATCGTTTACTTTTTTCTTTATGAAAGTTTGATATTTGATTTTTTGAAAGTGATGGTGATAAATCATAATAGAATAATGAAAAACTATATTTTTAGGATGTTTGATTTGGTAAAACGGTCAAATCGTTATGTATGAACGAAAATTTGAACTTTTTTCACCCATTCATGTGTTTATAATGGATTTGCGTGCATTGTCACAGTGTTGGTTAACGGCTCAGTCAGCGAATGGGATGAATGATAGGAAAGCAAACAAATGTGCTGCGTTTTGGGTTGGAGAAGTTGAATTGATTCAGAAAAATTGTGGATGGAATGGACGATCAGTAAATTTTATACGGAAACAATGTTTTTATAAAGGATTCGGAATATCCGAAATTTTTTTTGCGATGAATGTGGTGAAATTTTTTTCATGAAAATTTGATTGTTATGAATGATGGAAGAGGTATTTTTTTATTTGAATTACATTTGTCTGTGAATAATATGCTTTGAGTACTTTTGTTTGATCCTTTTATTCATTTTTAACGAGGAATATGATTGAGAAGCATCAAAAATTTACCAGCGTAGCTGCTTTGATGCAGAGATTATTTTATCACTGAATTCAAGTAAAATTGTCTTTCTGAATTGAGTGCAAATTGTGGCATTGTTTAAAACAAATAAATTTTACATTTTGTTTTCATATTTGTTTCAAGACAATCTTAAAATATTAATCTTTGAAAAGTTGTCGGATAGTAAATATTACAAATAAATTTAAATAAAAAAATGTGATCTTGAAAAATGTGTGGCTTGCAATTTCAATTATTTCCAATTTTCAACAAAAATTTATGTTCTAGATATGAAGTTAATTCCAAAATTGATGATTTGAGTTGTGTGGGAAATTTTTTACCTTTTGGTATCATATTTTTCAGATTTATTTCCATACCTAAAAGAAGTCGATAAAGTAGGAATGGAAAATTCACATAGTACATAATTTACAGTGGGTTTTTCGTTCCGAAAAAGGCTTTTAGGAACAATAAACATAAGACAGAATAAAATTGTCTGATCAATTTCCGGAATTATAAATAAAAATTAAAAGTTTCCGTTAGACATAACACAAAGCTATAAAGTTCAAGTACGTTTTACGTTCCGCCAATTCTTTTATAAAATGTAACAATCAATTCAGTACAAAGTTGACGATACTGCCACACTAAAAATAATCACAGTAATAAAACACAATTTTCACCTCTTTTTCTTTTTTTTTTTTTTTCCATTTTATTTGTTAACAGAAGGAAATTATTCCAGTATAGTACCCAAACTCATGTAGGTATATAAATTTGGATGCACACGGTTGACTTGATTCGAGTTTAGTGAATCAGTGCCGCGCGCACGACTGGATAAAAACTTTTGGAATGTAACCAATTTTTAATTGGGTTAATTGTTTGTGAGCGTAATAATGAAAGTATGGGAAAGTGGATATCTACGTATATTCATATAGTTTGGCGGAATTTCAAGAGAATATACTCTTGACAAAGTGCGACGTGGCTCCTGTCGCACTTTAGCTATATGAACAAACTGTATAAGCACAATAAGAGATATAAAGGGATTTAAGTAAAGGGGAGAAATAAGCAAAGAAGAGATTGCGAAAGTGATATAGAGCATTGCAAGAGCTGTAGAGGAATAGAAAGTTGTTAGATTAATGTGATAAACTTTTACATCCGTCAATCCAAAACAAAAAATAAACTTTATATGTATGCAACAAAATTTATCTTTTTAGTAGAATTATCGAGGGAAACAAATTTTATCATATATCAGGTCTTATCAAGTTTTTATATCGTTATCAATCACACATGCTGTGTATACGAATTGACAGTTCACTCTATACCTACATACAGTAAAGTTCAAAAAATAAAACAAAACAAAAAGCCTTCTCGATCAATAGATGACTTCAACACTTGGAACTATAAATTTTACTTTAAATTTAAATGCAAGCGTTGAAATTTCATTTAAACATTGAAACATTTTCGAATTCAAATTTTTTTCAATGATGTTCGAAAAAATTTGACTAAATTTATTAATTTTAAATAATATTGTGAAAACAGCTAATGAAGATAAAGAGAAAATGGTCATCATAGAAGTTTGGTAAATTCAATCCCTAAAGGCATGAACGCCATTACAGCCAAACTACTGATTCAATTTACTTGACCGAAGGCTTAAAATCAACTCCAAACTGTTCACCAAACAGATTTGAATTGACGAAAAATGTCGTAACGTTCATTATACTCACATACGAATAATAAAGAAGAGTCGTGAGACTGTAATTCAGTTGACTAAGTGGGTAAATTGAACCTGTCTGGTCCGACCTAACCAAATATTGATCTAACCAACTCTTAATCCAACTAACTATTAGTCAAGGTAATTATAGAAGTTTCATTAGATATTATTCTACGCTCTGTTAAACTGTAGTTTCATGTGATGATGAGAGAGAATGAATTGACCTCACTCAGTCAAATTTTATAAATATTGTTAACTTTTCTTTTCAATTATTGATCACACAACATTAGTTAACATCAATCTCAATGTTATTCATTCATTCTCAACCTCTTTAACTAAACAAAATCGAGAAAAAAATATCTTTTTGTCCTATCAAAAATATTAGAAACACAAAATATAACAGAAACAATATAAAATAAATATTCATAATTGCAACAAACAACGATCAAAAACGATTCAATTTCAAATCAAAAAATTCCCAACACTGAATAAAAATACAAAAAGCATAAAAATAACCTTCACCTATTTTTCATCCCCCTTCAAGATTAACCCTCAACAACATATTAAAAATCATATGTTCTCAATTGGAATATGCAAATGACACGACTATTAAAAAAAAAAAAAAGAAAGATATCTCGATTACTAGGTCACCTTTTCATTGATAAACATACACACACACATAAACAAATTATTTTACCCTCTCTTTCTCTCACGCTTTGGGTGACATCGGACCTTCGACCTTCGACAAAAGTTTCAGCTGTACACGTGGACATTCAATCACCCCCTCTTTTTCCCCCTACGTTGAAAAACAGAGTATAATAAAATGACTGAAAGGGCACGCACAAAAATTGCAAAGTGAGTACACACATGCATCCACACACACATATACATATATATACTAAAAAAAAAAAAAATGAAATAATAATACTGAAGGGTAGTAACTTGGAGGTACCGTATAAGTATATTATAATCGCAAGGACGTTTGATTCTGTTTCATGTTGGAGGGCTTTTAGTGATTGAACCGGCTCCATCCCTCTCTTTCTCCATCGCTCACTTTCTCCCTTTCACTCTCTATTCTTGTTTTTTTTTTTTTTCTTTCTTTCTTTCTTTCTTTTTTTCTTTTCCATCACCACCCGTGGACAGGAATACCACACATATGTAAAATTACCAACGCTCTCACGTTGAAAGGAGCGTAGCAAACCGCGCACGAGAACAATACCCAGATTTACAGCGTAACAAGAGCACTCTGTACATACATACATACATTTATATATTCCTATGTATTATGCATTTGCTATACTATTACATTTTCTACCAGCGACATTTCTTCCAATGTGTACAGATAAATATATATATATATATTTATATTTATATGTGAATATTCTCTGTTTCAGATTGAGGTGAAATGTATATTTGTACAGATTTGCGTATATTTTTATTTGGCATTTCAACTTTGATTTTACTGTTTGGCATACATGTGTGCATGAAGTTTATGAAATGAAAGATACTGTAAAGATAGGGGGGTGTATATAACAACTTTGAGTGTATATAGATCGTGCGTACACCGGATTTTATGTATCGCAATGGTAAATCGATAAGTATTATCGAAAAAAGAAGAAGAGGATAAACGAGGAAAAGAAAGAGAACGAAAGGATGAACACAAAAAAATTCTTCTACTTGTACAAGTGTATACTTGTGTGTGTATATGAATCCCTGCATATAACACAATCATGTGAAAGAGGAAAAAAAAAGAAGATGAGAGAATGATATCTTGACGAAGCCGCATGATGATATTTATGATCGCTTCCCTTGTCCCGAGGACACGATAACAATCACGATGAGCGATTCGATTGGTTTGCCAGTGTGGAAATGAAAGCAGAAAATCTCACTTTGGTTGTTGTGATCGAATGACTTTGTGACGTTATCGTTTAATAGTATCACATTATATTCAACCCATCATCATATTTTTATGTATGGATATTATGTACCTGTGCTTGTGGTTAGATAAATGTTGAATATGTGTGAAAGTCAACAAAATACTCGAATTGATAGGGAAAAAAGAGGTTTTAGTGATTTCTTGATTTTGTCAGAGGAAAAATTGTAATTCTTGGATAAATTGAGATAATTATCTGAATTATATAATTTGATTTCTCGTGTTGGAGAATATTTTGTATGATGAAGTTCTCATTTTGATATTTTTCATTATCATTTGTGTTTTTTTATGTATTATTTTGAACATGATTGTTTTTAGCTTCAAATTATTTTTTTACGAATACTAAAGTTAATGGAAATTATCTCTGTGTTCTTCAAATATTTTTATAATCAAACTGTAAAAAAAAATACCAATAGTGAAATGATTATTGGTAATGCAATTGTAATAGTATTTGTGACAATTGTAATCAGTTCAATGGAAATGGGAATTAATATTTTAAAAATAATTATCTGTTTGACTAACCCAAACAAAAATTAATCAAAGATGAATAATAACATACAAAGATAATCTATTAAGAAAAAATTTATTGAGTTCAGTATTAAATTTATACATAGCTAAAATGATGAAACACATCTTAATCATTTCAAATCCGAATGATTTGTTCATTCGACATTCAAATGTTATTTCAATTTCACCATATCCAAATTCAATATAAGGTCGAATCCGTCTTGCAATACTGAAACACAATAATAATTCAATCATGAACTTATCAACAATTCAATAACATCAATAACACAGAAAAAAAACAATTCCACATCGAAATCAAATTGAGTCCAGTCCACTCAAATCTAACAGCTTTTTAAATTTTTTTTCTTCAACTCTCCACAACAAATTGAAATGAAAAATAAAATAAAATTTCCAATCAAATCATTATATTCCCTTGGTGTAAAATCACAAGATTACACTTTCTCAATTCCACATCAACAACTGATACAAATAAAATGCTGTCTATATAAAACACTTCGAGATCAATAAACGATTTATTCCAGCATATATCCCATATCTACTTCTTTTCTTTTTTATACCATAGCGTGTGCAATGGGACGGAAAGAAAAAAAAATTTGTCTGGCCGTGCTCGGAAACAAAAAAGAGAAAAATATATTTATATGAAGGGGCGGAATATTCGCAAAGGTTGAAGTACATACAGACCGACATCTATCTATATATATATATATATATTGATACAGGGTAGAAGAAAAAAGGGGGAGGTGGTAGAGAAATTGGCGATTTCTTTGCAGAACACCGCGTGTCGCTCAATTGACGCGCTGCAGATATATATGAGATAGTCAATTGTCAGTTAACCGGTAGGGGATTCGCCTCTTTGGGAATATCGGAAAACGATCTCAAGTATACTCCGCGATAGTTCCTGCCGCACTGGTGCGCAGTATCTATGTTTTTTTTCACTTCAATATATAAGTGTCTGTACAAAGGAGGAAAAGAATAAGAAAATAAAATGAGAGGTTGAATGATGAAAGAAAAGGAAAAAAAGAAAAAATGAAGAGAAACATTGTACACCTTCGAACGCAGATATCGGCTGCGTGCATTGGCAACAGCAGCGTCTGTCACCATGTCTAACCGACCAGCTGACTCTGAAAACTTTGTCCATTATCGCCTAGACACTGGATAAGGTTTGTCTATAGGTGTTTGTTTGACAGTGTGTGCGTTTGTATGTACAGTAAACACCACATTCAAGTTAGAAAATGGAGTGAAATATCGGGTAATGATTCGTGCACGAGACTCTTTTTTTTCCTCATTGAAAATTCTACGGACGATAGTCAGTTTAGCTACATGTATATGTGATGGTTTTAGTATACATATAGATATGTATATGAATGTGAGCTAGAATAGGAGGCGTGGGTGTCTGACAGGCAGCCATCAGCGAAAGTCAGATGGTGAAAACACCTGATAAATTTACTCTGCTTCCTAACATTTCAAACGTTCCAAAAAGTCTTTGTGAAAATCGCCGAGGTGGCAAGAAAACTTTTCAACCAAGCAACGATTTTTCACTGATTTCTATACGGGTGCATGTGTTTATATATAGATGTAAATGTGAAGATGTGTTTAACGCTGAGATGGACCTATTGGGTAGGATGGGCTCACTTAAAAAGTTATTAGAAATTACGAAGTAAAAAATTTGTTTTTTCTACCTTTTTTTATTCTTAAATGAGGTATTTCAGTTAGATTAATATCTGATTATCAGTATTTCTATTTTTTTATGAAGACAATAGTCAATCTGTTCTTTTTAATGTTCTTCTCGGAATGACATTATTGCTATGAAATTTGTTATGTTTCTTGTCTAATAGTTTTCACGATGGTCAACGAAATATTTAAAAATAGTTTCTATTACGTTTTGTAACATTGAAGTGCTGTCAAGCAGTTCATGATTTATATTCTTTGAATGTTTGGTTGCGATATACAACGGAAATTTAGAAATCTCGTTGCACAATTTATAAAGCTGAAAAATTACAGTTTTTAATGTTTAGTTTTTTAATGGAATTTTAGAGCATCATTACTTGAGTTGAGAATAAAAATTTTGTTTTCGTTTGAAAAAAAAATAGAAATAGCCTTTGGGTCGGAAATGACATTTTAGAATTTTGATATAATTATCATTCATTCACTGTAAGGTATGTATGTAGTATGTCCTAGTTATTGAATGAATAAAATTAATGATGATACAATAAATGGGAGAACAAAAAAAAACGAATTCTTTAGCCTGAAGAATGTTTCCGAATTGAGGACAGATTAAGTTCATAATTAACTGTCAATTTTTTAATAAAAAAATGAAGATAAAATTAGTACACTTCATTTCCAACAAATTGATAATTATAAACGGTAAATGAATAATTAATGTGCAACATTGAAATAATAATTTTTCCATTTGATCTAATCATGTCGTATACGATAAATTCATTCAATTTTCGTCACTGATATTCAATCCCTATTTTCAATCCTTATATTTTATAGTGACAACATTTATGATTTATCATTATTTATAAAGAACGAAATATTCATAAAGCAATAAAGCCGTTTGCATAATTCGTCAACTACAATAATGATAATTATAAAAATAAGAAAGGTTAGTCTGTGTAGAGTTGTTGTTCCATAAAAATATAAATGCCCTTTTTCATGTCATGGTACTCTTCATAATAATTAAAATTTCATATCAACAATTGGCGATAATTTATGTGAATCCTGGAAAAAAATAGAATTAATAGAGTTCGTGAGAAATAATCCATGTGCCCTAGAAAAAAAAAGTTAATGCATCATATTCTTATCGATTCACAGACCTAATTCTACATTAATTCAACGTTGTATTATATTCCTCCGTTATTTTAGATCTATGAAAAAAAATTATTAACCAAATAAAAACCAAACCTCTTGATAAAGTAACATCAAATTGAAAAATCAAATAATTTTCAATCCCAGAATATTATTCTTTTGTTTAACATTCATTTAATTACCACTAAAAAACAATAAAAATATATGCGATAACATTGTGCACAGTCAACTTCTACCACAGGCCTGTTTTATCCAACTCTCCTCAACTCTCTATATATATCAACATCTGATAGAAAAGTGAAGGGTGCAGAGACAGAAAAGGAAATGACGTTCTATCTAACGTTTATCACGCCAAATACTTTATGACATTTTACGAAACGCTAATTTATTATATATCACATTCAAGACAATTTTCTGTTGGGAAATTATATAATACTTGCATTATTACAATTCATACATTTGACAACTAATGAAATAATAGTAATGACGAGAAAAAAAAGTGAATATTCATGTTCTCGTTTCGTAATCTGGGAAACTGAATTTTTTAATCGATCAAGCTACATATTTTTATGTGTGTGCGCGCACCTGTCCACCCTGTTATCTCTTTTTTACTCTCCCCACATCCATTCATTATTCAATTTGTATTTCTTCTCTTTTTTCACTTCAACGAAAATCTATTCGTTGATAAGATTAATAACGGTTGAAAGCCATTTATTGGTTTGCTAATTATGATTAACTGTTGATTGAGAGAGTGATTATTGAGTAAGAGCTACGGAATACGAATTGAACACGTAAATGTGGTTGCAGTTTGTTTCCGGTGTCTCGACTACATAGCCAGCTGACTCGGGAATGCTCGTGTTGAATCGCATTCGGGTATAGTCCCGGCTTGAGCGTGTGCGACAAGAGGCCAAAGTGAAGGGGGTTGGAAAAACGTTGAGAGAGGGGCAGATGAAAAGCCATAGAGTGTAACAAGCAGCGCGCGACTGCGTGCAGCGGCGGCCACCGAAGTCCCAGCTGACTGGCCGGTCCTCGGTTTATTTCGTAAATACTCGGTAATCATCGTACTTTTGTTCGTGCACGAGGGTACCGGCGAGCGGAGTCTCACTGTCAGTTGGCGCTGTAACATCGGAGAGACACGACGGTGCTGTTTTTTTTGCGGTACGACCATCTTGCGCACCGTGTTTGACGAGAAGAGATTGAGAAAAGTGGACGAACGTGTTGTAACAGCATTCAAGGGAAAGGAAAGAATAAAACAAAAAAAGAAGAAGAATAAAAGACAAGAGAGACAAAGAAAAAAAAACAAAGCTAACAAGGAAAATAACGAAAAATATTTATATTTGATGAAAAGACGAACGAATGTAAAGTGGAAACTGATTGAAACTACGTTTGGCCATCTGAAAGTTCAAGAAAAGAGACAAGAAGTGAAAGCATTGAATCATTGAAATGATATTTCGGGTTTTTGAAACGTGAGAGAAAGACTTGAGTGTGAAAAGATTGTAAAAACCGTAGTGGTGTATTTGAAAAAAACAAAAACAATTGAAAGTCATTTCATTAATTGTCTGATTTTTATTTCTTTTTCAATAATTTCCACAGTTTTGTAAAAATATTTTTTAATTGTGAGTGTCACGAAAAACAACCATCAACATTATCCCAACCATCATCAATTGCGTTACAAATTTTATTGAATTTTGTTTGTGGAAACAAGTTGAGAATCATTCATCTCAGTTCAGTTACAAGAACGAAAAAATTGAAAAAAAAAAGGAAAAGCGTGTTTTTTTATTTTATATTACGGGGGAAAAATAAAAAAGGCATAGCAACAACACGCGCGCGACTCAGTCTCTCGAAGAAGGGTAAAAAGAAGATCAAGAACAGACAAGTTGAATTATATTATACAGTAAAGAAAGAAAACATGAAAAAGACACAGTGAGATTATTATTCCTTACTGACAACAATTAATATAATGTTTTATTTGTGATATTAACAACTCGTGATAGAAAAACGATTAATGACGTGATTCAGTGATTATTTGCGGGTGAAAATTAATTGAAAGAAGGAAAAAGAAATAATATATACATATATATATATGCAAAAGGGCACAAAACGTTTATTGGTGAAAGCGTTTATAGGAATATCGTGTTGATTCTGTGGCAGAGGTTAGCAGAGTTTTTTTTCTTTTTCAGTAATTGAAAAAAAAAGTTTATTTTTTCTTTGTTTTTGGTTAGTGGTAAACTGTGATATAGTCGCGACAGGCCATAACGCTTGAAAAATTTATATAATGCCACGGCGGTTTTATTTTCTCACTCATCCGCATTAATTCATTGGCTTATGTGTCAATTTATTATTTATTATTTTTTTCATCTTCCTTTTTTTTTTATTTATACATATGTGAATTTAAATAGAAACGAATAATTAAAAGAAATAAATGAAATACTATAGAACAATACAGAAACATACGCACGGTGAAAGAATAAATAGTTTTTTCTTTTCTCTTTTTGCTTTTTTGTGTTTATAAATAAAAATCAAAATTACCGCGACTATCAAGATTAAAACTGGAGGAACAATCGATTGTATATTCTCCGCAATCTGTGGAGAAACAATTGCAGAAGAATTTTGGCTTGGAACGGTGAGTTAGTCATTTTTATTCACTCCACTCGTTTATTCTCATTGCATATATTAAATATGTAAAATAATAAAATACATTTTGTATGCGTCATTGTTGAATTTTAAATAAAATTCATGATATTTTTTCAGTTTATTTTTGTTATAATATTTACTATACCGGTAAATGTGTAAATTCGTGTATGTATTTTTTTTTTGTGTATCAGTGTATGTATTGAATTTTCCACTGTGAATCGTAAAAGACCGGAAGGTTAGCGAGAAATTTACGTCATCGATGGGGTAACATATACGCGATGGAAAGGCTAATTAATAATTATATACAATCGCAAGAATATATAGTGCAATGCATTAAATCTCTTGGTATCTCACTCGTACTCACGTTCCTTCACCATCTGGTTCTTTCTCTTTTTATCATTACCTTCTCTCCTTGTTCGTGTGAATTATTCATCTGGATTTATTGTCTAATTATCAACGGCCATTTGGGATTTATGTCATCGAATTATTCGTGCATGCAATACACAATGAGAATGTCAAAGGCACATTCTCTTCGAGTGCTTGGTCGGTGTTTTTAATGTGTTTTTTTTTCTCTCTTTAGTAATGAAAATTGCAACATGATTTCTTTGGACGATTTTATATAGTTTTTTTCTTTTAAGATAATTTGGATTATTTTCGTTTGGAAAGAAATCGATGTTTTAGTGTATTTTTAACATTGTGATTTTTTTGAACTGGTGGAATATTATTGTGATGTGACGACGGTTGATGTGATTACACCCTTTGTGAATGTTCGAAATGGGAGAAATGTCAATTGTGAGAAAAAAAAACATAGTCATCCCATCCGGAAGTTGGAAATTTGTAGAAGGGATTGACGACTGGATGGGTAAAAAATGTTGTTATTGTTAGTACATCTTTAGAATTGGAAATAGCAGGGAAAGAAATATAAATTCTTCAACCATTCATGGTATTTTAGTTTGGGATATAGCGAATTCGTATGTGATTCGAATGAATGCTGATAAAACTCGATCGACTCATTCGTTTTCAAGATATCTGATCAGCCAGTTTGAAATGATACGGCTTTAAGAGAAACGAGTTTACAATTTCCTGATAAATATCTGACAGTCTTCACATGAATAACTATAAAATTTTCATTGTCAATATTTATGAACTCTCTGCAAAAATTTTATTTTACATTTTGTGGTTGAAAATCATCAATTACAAAACTTTAAAAAACTAAAAATCAATTTTTTATATTTATTTGTAAATTTCTTCTTCGTTCAAAAACTTAAAATATCCTTCTGATCACATATTTTGTTGATACATTTAGATTGCGTGACCCATCCAAGTTTCACTTATAGACATTGTCCTTACATATGTTTCTTTTGCAATTCATTCTGTTCTGAATATTCATGCCAACATCTCCATGATAAAATCTACACTCAAGACAAAATTTGATTAGAATCCAAATGTCATCATCACGTACATCACCACCAAACTTTATGCTCAGATCGAAACTCCATCTCCTTTTCATATCAATTTATATCAATTGAAACATCCCTTCATCATTAATATATCCAAATGAAAATCCGTTAGAAAAAATCACAAACAATATAAAGAACTGAAATTTGAAAGTATCCCTGTATATAAATTAATAGTAATCAAACAATTCGAATAAAAACAATTACGAGAATTTGGGTCATTCATATGTTTAACTGAAGTCTAGAAAAAAAAACTTCATTCCCTATACATTCTTCGAATTTTTTTCTAAAGAAAAAATTAGAAAATTAGTTAACTGGAAATTTCAGTAGGAATGTTGGGCTGGTGGCACTTCAAGTAGCGCATTTGAATTGTTTAATAAAAACCATTCAATATATTTCGATAAAGCTCAAAATATCAAATATAAATAATTGAAAAAAAAATTTATGGGAGCATTTGTGTGGTGAAAATATTGATAGCTGTGATAGATGTTTCCACAAAACCATTTTTATCAATTTTTTTTTTTTATCAATCGACAAAATGATATTCACTAAACTTAATAACTTCAATCTCCACTTGCACCCTATAAAATACAAATTCACATAACCCCACTATAAAAATCAACCTAAAAATCAACGCTCTTGGCAAATTCCCATATTTAAAATTCCCAAAATCATTTCAAATCAAATTACAAAAATGAGATCCATCTCGTACAATTTTCCCCAAAATAAATTACATTGGTCATTGCAAATAGCCAATTTTAGAGTAAACTTATGTAAACCTCACTCAATGAATTTTCTCTGGGCATGAATCCAATATGAAATAAAATAGCCACAAAACGCATTTGGTTGTATTCACATGTTTCCTTCTTTCTTTTTTTCTTTTTTTCTGCTTTTCTTTTTTATTTCTTTATTTCTCGTATCTTGCTACGCGTCATTCCCTCCACCCCACTGTTTCTCATGGTTTTGCCGTGACCGCGTGCAAAATATCGTCAGTGGCCACGATGTAAGTTTGCGTATGTGTGTTTATATACATTTCTGTGTGGCAAAGTTTACGCGTCTCGTCGCTCGTACGTCTGTTAGTTGGTTTCCGTCCTTGTGTTATTCTCTCGCCGACACGTTTCGCGTGTGTCCCCACTCATTCCATATGTATATATGTATATATCAGTAGTTCCCTTCTTGTGTTACTGAGCTCATATATACACTTGGTAGTATAGCGGTTGCACAAGCAACTGCGGCGCGAGATGGTCGATATCTCGTATGGAGTGAGTGAGAGAGTCACATACAACACACAACGTGCACGCGCCATGGTGATAACTCACCACGCATTGTTAACAGCCATGGCGATGGCCGGTGCATTGTTGGGATTCTCCCGTTCCGGAACGTTTAGTAGGATGGCCAGGAAATCCTCGAGAAACGTTGGGAATCCACGACGATTATTCACTCCGTGCTAGTTCACCACTCATATATATATGTATATATATATAAATTTGTTTAATATGTACGCGTTGAGAATGGAATTGCATTTGAATTGAATTTATTTGCAAAACTACTGGAGACCTGGAGAAATATTTTGGAATGCGTTCAGTATTCGATGAGTTTGCTACTAGAATAAACATCCGGATATGTATTATGTTGTATTCATACACGAAATAAATTATTGTTGAGATTTTGTCATGAACAATTATGATTATTTAAGAAATTTTAACAAACGAGTGGGAGATTATGATAAAGTAGATATGATTTTGTGCGGAAGGCATGGGGAGAACTCTTGAAAGATATGAATTTTTTTGATAGAAATATTGTGAGTCTTCATATGATGTGACAATTTTGAATATTTTATTTTGTTTAGTGAATCAAAGAGATCACTTTTGAATATTTCGTCAAACTGTTGGAGAATAATGATAATGAATATTGCCATGTCGCTTATGGAAAATATAAAGTTGCTTTGTTAATTTTCATAGTCAAATGAATTCCTCATTTTAGAAGGGAATTTCATGATGAAGTATTCTTGTCGCGATCAATTAGTTGAGATATTATGAAGGAATTTGAGTTTTCAAACGATTGCTTGTGTTATTATGTTTTCATTTTGTTTGGTAATTTCACGAGCAAATTTTGTTGCTAATACATGACAGAATTCTCACGTGAATATTTTGAGTTGCAATTTATAACGAGAAAAATGTGATTCTAATTAATATAAGATGGTTTGAATCTAATTTTAGAGTGACATTGAAGTTATAACGAAAGTTAATTAATCATTTGAGTGAAAATTTCCATGTCAACGATTTTATTTATTATACAAAACAATTTTTCATTAAATTCGTGGATATTTTTAATTATAATAGAAATTTTCTGCATATATGAAATATTTCATTGCAATCACTTTATTCAATTGAAGTGGCAAAAATTCGTGATTTTATTTTCTTTTGTTTTCTTTCATTCTCATTTCTTTTTCCAAAATATCTTCACAGCGACATTGAAATAAAGGGATGAGAAAAACATTGTCAATGTGTATGTGTTCATCTGCACATCTATATGCATATGTAGGTAAGAATGAGAGAGTAGAAGAGTTGAAGAGATGGAGAGACAAAAAGAGTGCAGAGCGGAAGTGCAACCGCAACTGGAAAAGCGACAGAACTCGTTTGCCTATTTTGCATTTTATTGCGGTCGTATATTTCAACTTCCCGTCTCCTCTTCATCTCGATTCTCTCTCCATTCTTCGTTCTCTCATTTCATCACTCTCTCAGAGCCATCACATTTTCTCTCTTATTCTGACATTCGTGCTCAAGGTAATTGAATAAAATTCACGGATCACGAACGAGCTTCAGAGAGATAGAAAGAATGAGAAATAAAGTCAAAATTACAGTGTTCTCTCGCTGTGCTGTCGGCGCACCTTCGTTTCGTTTATATAATATGAAAAAATTTTTACATTCAAAATTACTGTATTCACATATTAGTAGCAGACCATATTTGAATCGTCATGGTGAATTAATATAATAATGCCAATGATTATAACAGTAATAATAAAAATAAACTAGAAAGAAAAAGGAATGAAATGAACAATACCAGAGAGGGATTTTTCAATGGAAACCACTAATTTTATCGGCGTTTTTTTTTTCGAAAAATGTCATTAACAACAACAACAACAAAATGAATTTTTATTTTGTTCAATTTGTTAGTTGAACGGAGATTTGAAGACGTAAAAATATTAGAAGAATATAACATTCTTTGATCAATATTAAAAATATTTGAGAAGTCAAAGTGAAAGTCGAAAACGCCCATAAAATAATTAGTAATATTTGACAACACATCAAAACATTGCATTCATTATTTTCGTATAAATATTTCATTTTAACGAGTGAAAATAGAAATAATCATAAAAAAAAAATCATGCACCAACATCATACAAAACAACTCGGGGATTAAAATTTCATACAAAGTTTTTCCATATATATCACGTTTCGCCTTTATATTCAAACAAAAAACTAATGAGAGAATTTACCGATTATTTTTACCATCCGCATTCACAACACGTTTGAACTTACGAATGTGTATAAGCCAAAGGAAAATTGCGGATAAAATGTTGTACAAAAAAATAAAAAATATAATTCGTCCTCCGTGCTTTTTATTCTTTCGATTTTTTTTTTTTCCAATCCTCATTCATTGCTCTTTTGTAGTTTCCACATAGGAATCATCTCTGTATAGAATGAGAAAATACCGGCCGAGACATATCTCCATTTTCCTCTATTTGTTATCATTCGCTGGCAGCCACTGAGCGCCCTGTACTCGCTCGCGGCGCTTTTGTTTATTGCATCAACTAGCATAGTGTGCGCAACCATATTATACACATACCCACACACATATATATATATATACAACATATACATATAGCGATACATGTAAACGTGTATGGAAGGATTTTATCGTGGTACTATGCAGCAATATCCTATATAAATGTTTGCAAAATCTATTTATTTTTCATCGTGAATTCTCTCTACCATGCGCATATAGAAAGATATTCTGTGTTTAAATACCCCAAAAGCCGCCATAAATGAATAAATAATATGTATAGGAACACTAATGGAAGAAAGGTGGAATGTAAATAATTTTTGAATAAATTTCAATAGTTTATATATCATTTGATGTTATTGCATATTTTTAAATTTCAAATAATCCAAGAAAAATTGCCTTAATATTGTCACACAATTTTAACACAGTTTATAGATGAAAGAAAAAAAAAACACAAGTAAACTTAATGAATTTTTACTTCACTGAAAATTATTACAAAAATTAATCAAACTATTTGTTCGCTGTATTTTCATCCTAAAGAAAAAAAAAAAAGAATTGAGATAATTAATTGAAGAAATTGAAGTTTTTTAATCAGCAAATACATGAGATTGATTACAGTGAATCCTCGACATTTTTTAATTATTTTAATCCATCTTTTTTTTGTCTTTTCTTTTCTTCTGAATGACAAGATTCGAGGCTGCACTTGGACGATGTATATCATACACAGACATGCACATATATGTACATCTGTGTTAAATATATATGGAAGAACAAAAGGTCATTGTTATCGGTGGAGGGTATTACGTTGCGCCGGTCTGCATTTTTTTTCTGTTTCATTTATTTATTATTATCATTATTACTTTTTGTCGCGTGCCTTATCACGATCGTGTTTTTTATCTTTGAACGGTTCTTTAGATATACGTGCATGTGTTACAAGTGCTACTGTGTTGATGATTCAATCCACTCTACATATACATCATATATTCAATTTTTTTTTCCTCTCCTTATTCATTCGTGTTTTTTACTCATTTTTTTTCTTTCTTTCCTCCTTTTCATTATTTATAAAAGGAATATTTATGTATTCGTATGGCTATAAATCATCTATCTTTTATTCGTGTTGTTGGATGATGCAAAAAAAGAAAAAAGTAATTTCATTACTTTGTGTATAAATATATTTTGACAAAATAATCACGTTGACGACGAGAATGACGACAGGGAGAAATAACAAAGATGTTTGAGAGAGAAAGAAAAAGAGACGAGGAGTGAGATACGTATAATGTAATTCAAGAAGCAGAATAAAATGGTGAGAGACAGAAGTTGAATGGAAAATATTTGTAGTGAGAAATAGTAGCAGGTACTGTCTAGAAGCGAAGTAAAATGAAGTAAGATCTTTCCTTCGTTTAACATTTCTTCTGCAATCTAATCTCTTGTTTGAAACTCAACGAGATGTATATATATTTTACTAGACTTTGCTGTTGAGAATTGCAAACTCGATGACATTTCTATTCAGACACCTTCCGCTTCCTCGTTATGTATTTATTCATATTTATGTGTCTGTAAGTCTACAAAAGGGAAAGAATAAAATTTTTTTTCCATGAATTTAGGCTTTGACCAAGATAAGTGAGGTGATGTTGCTTCGTTTACATTTTGTTGGTTTGTTTGCTTTTGTGGTATATTTGCGATTGTAGTTATGGAATGGCCATCACCATATTGTCAATTTGTTGGTTGTGAACAATAGAATTGATAAACAATTGAGAAAATAATTGTATTTGTATTGTGATTGTTGATTGTGACAAAGTGTGGACGCATTTTTGTAATTATTGAAAGATTATATTTGATATTAATGAAAGATAAAAATTGCTGTTATTTATTTGGAGGATTTAATTGGGTTTTAGCGTATTGGATTGAATGTAGTTGAAATTTTTAAATAGTTTTAATTATCGTTAGCAGTGGTTGAGATTTTCTAACTTCATTCTTCAAGTGAATAGTTGAGAATAGTGTGATGTAGATGTAATTCATTAAAAATGATGAATGAATTGGAATTTAAAGATGGTTATTTTTTTTTTTCGGTCTGGAGTTATCTTCATCATTGAGTCGAATCCATCTAGTTATATTGGCTATATAATAAAACGTCATTTGTACCAGCTACAAATATCTGAAATCGATTTTGCATATTGGATAATATCGAAAACCAATTGCAAGTTTGGGAAAAATAGAAATTCCGTATGAAATAGGATGCTCTGAATCAATTGAAACTATCTTTCGTAATTAAATTAGAATTGTTTAGTTACAAAATTGTTATATTTGTTTATAAAGAGAACAATCGTAGTGTAATGTTGACTTACAAAAAACCTGGAGATTCTGTTTTTATATGAAAATAACCTCAACTATTTTCATTTATCTCAATTAGTTTTAATTTATTGTACATTCTAAACTGAACAGCCAAGTTTTTGTAATGAGATAATTTGGTTTCTCAGTTTATGATTGGTCCCGATGGTGAATTTCAAATTTATAAAGCGAATTGTTCCGAATAATATTTATCCGCTTGACAAAAAATAAAAGAAAAAAAAAAGTATTATGATATAAAAGTTATAAGCTGAAGTAAAATTAAAAGGTAAAGGATTAAAAAGTTTTTGCTCATGGTGCACTTTTGTTCAGCATTCTCTGTACCCATACCCCCATCTAACCTCTCCATCCTTCTCATCCTGCTTTGAATTTTGGCCCTCTTATACGATTAGCCAGCGCTAAAATTATGTCTCTTTATTTTCTCTCTCCTTCGCTTGAATTTCGTTGAGTTAATTCAAACTTTTTCGAGCATAGTTTAAACTGCGATAATGACACGTAAAAAATTTATATGAAAATAGGAAACGTATGCAGAAACACACGTAGGGATTCAATATAAACTTCTCGGTGCTCACGATTTATTTGAAATTTAGAGTTTTTGTAGTTTATGAGTTTTTAATTAATAACTCACGAATTTATTTTGCTCATTTTTATGCCAATATAAAATTCATTTTTATTCACTGGTCCATGAATGCCACAATGACAAATTTGTTGAGAAATATAAATTTTTTTAAAAGTAACTATAAAAAATTTTCTTTTTTTATACATTGATACCAATTATAGTGATCAATGATATCGATTTAATCCGAGAATAAAACAGTTCAAATATTATTTCGTAAATCTCTGGAGAAGAATTTTTCATTTAAATGCATTTTCACGAGCTGATTTTCTCTGCTGTAAAATTAAATTGTGATTGAACATCCATTAAATGGTCCCGATAAAATAAATCTACGATTCCAAATAACTCTTGATAATAAATACAAAAACTACAAACTTTATCAAAATCACTAAACAAAAAAATCAATTTTACTTTTCTCATTGCAAAACGAAAAACAATGAAAAATAAAATTGACACACATTTGATTAGTTTTGCTGCGATCTTTTGAGAACTACAAAGAAAAATTACAAATTTTTATTATTGAATATTGGAATAAGTGACAGAATAAAATATTCTGTCGTATTGAATAATTCTTGAATTTATTTATGAAAACTTCTCTACAAAATAGATCATTATAGAGAAGTTGATAATAAAATATTATAATAAAATAATCGCGAGCGAGTGGGAGAACGGTAAATTATAATAAGGAAGTTGTGCGTGTGTACATGTTCTTCTATATCTATATGTTCCCTTGCTTGACCAGCAGCAAAGCGGTTTAGTTGTTTCGAGTTCTCCTCTACTCACTCTCTTCTGTGAGCGCGTGATCACACAAAGGAATATAAGGGCTTGGACTATAACGGCGAGCCAGCTGTTTTGCGACGGCTCGTGTCACTGGTGCACGGTTACACTGTGAAAGGCCAACAGTGGTTCTCAAACTACAAAATTTATCGTTTTTGTTTCAAAACTAAATTAATATCTAATAAACTCACTCAAGTGAATTCATACTTCTCATAACAAAGTGGAGAATATGCAGGCAATTGTTGCATAGAACAATGTTAATGTCAAACTTATTTTAATTTTTAATTCAATTTCATAAGCTATTGATTAAAATGTTAATTCTAGGATTCATTCGGTAAATTTGATATTTCTCTTGGACAATAACGAATCGAATAATTTTTTCATAAATTCAAGAGAATATTTATGAATAATATTATTCGAATTGTTTATTACTAAAGAGGACTAGGCAACGAAAATAGGCCTAAAATTGTATGAACTTAAAAAAATATTTGTGAAGAAGTGAAACAACATATATAAATTTTCTTTTTTGCAAAGTTTTCATTGAAGTTTGGGCTATGAAATTCAGTAGTCATAGCACCAAAAAAATGAATATTTGAAGGAGATATGGGGGAATAAAGAAGAGCACCCGCTTCATGCGCCGCTTATTTCTTACCATGATTTCGAGCGGTCGGTCACAGTTTTCAGCGAATTTCAACCGCAATTCTTTAGGAGATGTTCCTCTACAGAGTAAAACAAAATTAAAAAAAAAAAAACATAAAAATTGTAGAAATAGCGGACGATATTTGAAAATAAACATTGGAAAATTTAAGATATTTATTGCAATAGCAACAACAAAAAATTTATTATGGTACATGAACGTCAGATCATTTTGTAGTAGACGTTGATATCTTCATTTAAAAAAAAAAAATCAAGACGATATCTTCTCATTTCAATACTTTTCAGATGTTCTCCATCATTCAGCAATTATTCATGTAAAAACCAATAAACAAATCACAGCAAGAAACTTTTGAGATTTTTTGAACTGAACAACTAAGTGATAATTCGAGCTATTGAAATATACAATAGATATAACAGTTGTTAGCAGTTTTAAATGTGAATATATTTTTTATAATCAGACTTTAAATTCTTCACACTCATCTAATTCTCTATTGAGAATGTTTTAACAATACTCAATTCATAAGAATAAATTACATTAACTCTGCCAAATCATAATTCTCACTATAGATCTGTAATAACTCTCGATAAAATCACACTTAAGTATATATATATATTATGGATATGTGTGTGATTAATCGACAACTCATCATCGGAATGGGCATCGATTTCGCCAAAATAACTGTATGATTTCTCTCTTGGCGCCTCGTGTCACTTTCTCGAGCGCGTGCGCACAAATATTTGTCTCATCTATCTCTTTTCCCACCTCGAATATTTTCTATACACCAATATGTATACATACACACATACAGCACACTCATGCAATAATGAAAATAATGATAATGAATAGACATTCATTGTGCGTGCATCATAAGTATTTTTTACGCGTAGTTTTTTTTTCGTTTATTTTTTTTTTAATTCTCAGCTCTATGATGATTTGTGCAGCAACTTGCTGTCTTTTGATTATCCTCTATCGTGGCGCCAGTCATTTTATTCTGATTTAATATTGATAATTGAACAAAATGCCTTTTGTATACAATTACACATCTGCATTAACGATACAAAAGAATTTTTGTAAATATATTCACTACCGTCTCAGTTTTTTTTAATTGGGATGAAAAACATTTTTAAATCGATTTCTTCCAATAAAAATTCCAACAGTTACTTAAATATTTTGATTTATAATTTTATTACAAAACTTTATTTTTTTATAGTATCCTTATTTTTATATTATTATTCATATTAATAATATATCGAAGAATTAATAAAATGCAAATAAACAAAAGAACAGATAAATAACAGAAAGTTTTTTTCTCACTGCAAGAGTATCTCAATTCATATATTCCTATCGTTTATGCCATTTACAATGTGCAGGTTTACATATATATATATATATATATATAAACTGCTTTATACATTTCTCTATTCACGTTTCATAGTTCCTTAACGCTCACGGGGACGTCATTGACTAGCGCGATTTGCATCACAACGATGGGATTCGCAGTAATAGCCCGGCCGACGCAATCCACTGCCGTCAGTCACGTCAATTATATTCATCTTCTCCCTTTTCTCTAATTCCATCTTTCTCTCTTCATGACCCTCTCTTCTACCCGTAAAAAAAAAAAAAAAAAAAAAAAAAAAAAAAAAAAAAAAAAAAAAAAAAAAAAAAAAAAAAAAAAAAAAAAAAAAAAAAAAAAAAAAAAAAACATAACGGAATAATGAAATGAACTAACTACCACCTGCATCAAAAATAAATGCAATCATTAAATGAAATCATAAATAATAACAAATTTTAATAACTGTACATTCGTTATTGTAGAGTTTATACATATATATTAAAACACAAATGTTTGAGAATGTAACTCTTATTCATTCGTGTTCGAGTTACGTTTGTGCGTATGCGGTTGTTACGCTCATTTTATTTCAACGACGAGAAAGTGGACGAAAGACGTGCACAGCCAGACCGCAGATGGAATGAGATTCGTTTTACGATATTTTTTTCCCTCTTTTAGTTTTGTATCTTTTTCTTTTTCTTTCTCTTTTTCTTCTTCTCTCGTTTCGTCGTTTTTATTTTTAAACCTCCGAGCTTGGAGCAGACCTCTGGCAGAGCGGGTTATATCCCTCTACGAAACTCGCACCAGCGATCATTTCATGACGGTGCAGTGTGTAAAATCAATGTATGCGTTTATTAGGTATGCAAAAATATTTTGATAATAACTAAGTTTGTGTGAGCTTTTTTTTCTTTTTTTTTCGATGTGAGGTAATAGATTGATTGTGTTTTATAGGGTAGAGGAGAAATTGTTACGATGTTGTGAATGAAAAGAGAGTTGTTCCAACGAGGTGTGGCAGGTGTTGAGTGTCGCTTGGTGTCACCATGGCACATAGGGGGATGATAGTGATGCACGTATTCCCTGAAGAATACTCTTTGGCAGAGTTTCCAACCAATATATAAACATATATGTGTAGTGTGAAGTTGATTTCTACTACTCTGCTACGATCCCAAGAGCACTATGAACCAAGTCCGACAGAAACAAGTCGTTACTATGTAGATACTCTTCGTTGTGACACTCACTCATTCTATCAGTGAGTTTATTTCGTGTTTTTTTCGTTTTAGTGACTGTCAAAGTCTACAGATAAGATTGATTTTTTATTACTTATTTTTATTGCAATGGAAAGAGAAAAGAAAATGCATTGTCATTGAATTTCATTCCCTTTTGGTAAGGTTAAATTTTGTTTTATTTCTTTTTTCTTCTGTTTTATCAAAATGTTTAATCATTATCGATTTGATTTGTGCACTTCTCAATGCTTTGTTATGAAAGATAAATTGGATATTTATTTTTATGTTGCAATATTCAATTATTTTTGTGTAATTGAATATTTATGTAATTTTACTGTATATCAATATTTATTGTTCTTTAGTTCAAAAATTTAGTTGAATTTGAAGACCTGAACATAATTCTTGAGAAACAGGTGATGAAATTTTCCATATTGATTCTGGAACATTTTTATATTTATGTGCAAAAAATCAAACTCTGTTTCACAGAGAATGTAATTTTGTTAACATTTGGACTTGTTTTTTTTTCTTTTTTATCTACGTTGACTTCGTAAAGTAAATGACCTGCTCACTTTTATTCATAATAATGTTTAGAATTTGCTTTATTGTAATGTGCCACTGCCACAATAGACATTTCATGACAATAAATCCTTGTTAGCACTTAGAAACGTTGAGTGGAAAGAGAGTGGTAACGATTACTATAAAAGTTGGTTGTTGAGATATGACTGGTCGATCGTTATCGTGATATGTCATTTGTTATATCAATTCATATCATCAATCATTTCACGCTTTTTCTATATGGATAGTAGCAGAACACTATTTTTTATAATAATTCATGTCCTCAGTGAGTTTAGTTGTTTAAATTTTCAGTTATTCCGATCGTTTATACTAAAATTTTTCGTACTTAATATCAAAATGATGTTTATGTTTACAAATTGAACATGAAACCGAATACAAAATTTAATACAAACTATTTTATTTTATTACATTCTTTAGATAATTTCATTGTCATTTAATTTTGTTTTCATAGAAATCCAGATTTAATTTACACTACAATTTTTTTTTTCCTAATATCAATCTATTCATAAACTTATGCAATCATTTGCACTGTCAACATTTTTACAATTGCAATTCACAATCTAACTTATGGTGGATATACTTTCTCGCATTATTTTCATTCGTTATTCTTTTAGAGTTAAATCAATACGATTATAAATATTCACATTTTTTCATTTGCACAGAACCGAAAAAAAAACAATTTTTGCACTCTCAATTATGCACGAATTGTTTTGTTGAGAAATGCGTAGTTATACGTAATATAAATTTCCATTGTTCACTTTGTGAAAGAAAGAATCCATTAATTTTCATTCTTTTAAAAATTGCTCTAAATGAATTTATAGAGACGAATTGAAGCTCGGTAATTTTTCACGGGTGAGTGAGGAGGAAAGGCGCTTTAGCTTGTATAAAAAACTGGCAGCGAACGAATGAGAGACGAAGTGAGAGGGTGTGTATATGTCCAAGAGAGAGAGGAGAATATGCGGTTTGCCTTCGATCGAGACAAATCGCCCGCAGTAACTTGACCGCAGGGCTGGTTAGAGTAAGACGAAGAGAGGACATTGTGTGTTGCATGTAATAATATAACGCTTGGAATACACGGCAATAGCGTAAGAAGAGAGATAGAGTGAGCTAGGATGAGAAAAAAAAATGTGGGAAAAAAAAGTGAAGGGAATACGAAGAAAGGAGGAAAAAGAAAAAAGGAAAGAGAACGCGCGCACATAGAACGAAAGAAAGGATAGAAAAAAAGGAAGGAAAAAAAAAATACGAGAGACGTTGGTGGAATCCTTTGGGAGATTTATGATCGACGCCACCCTCCGCGATTTTCTCCGCCTTCTTCCACCTCCGCCCGATGCTCATGACTGGTCTTAAAGTCTCCTTCAAATAACCTTTATAGATTCTTATCGACAAAAACCAATCGATACATATTACCCACCATCGATTTATTATTAGAAAGAAGGTAGTTGAAATATAAATGAAAGTCTATTTTATATGCTATTACTTATTCAATTGGTGCAATTCCAATAGAATATTGGGATGGAACCCCTGAGCTCTTGAATTATTCAACTGTCGCGAATTATTGTCATTGAAGTTGATTAAAAATTGGTTTAATGATGGCAATTTTTCGTTACTCAGACTAATATTAATCATTTGATTTTGTTGCACTGAAGTGTCAACGAAGCACTTTTTTTTAACTTTCGCTTATCAGTTTTGAAGTTGCCCGGATAGTTATTGTGATGAATAATTGTCTTTTTCTCCGCGTATATTTTGAATATCAAATCATTTCGTTATAGTTGACACATAAAATTAATTTATTGTGAAAATAAAAGGCAAATTAGAATTTACTGTCTGATATTAGTCAGTGGTTCATGAATTATCGGTTGCTGTTAATTAATTTATTTCAATTATAGAGAGTTGAATTGAATTTCGAGATTCCGGCTTGTAGAACTGATGATGAAAATAATTAATTTATATCCATTGTAGTGTTATCAATGAGTCAAAGAAAAGTCTAATGAATAAATCTTATTTTGTGTAAAAAAGTAGCGCAAAAAATATATTTTTCTATATTATCAGACCCAAGAAAAATCATAAAATTAATTAAGAATTTCATTCTATAAAAATTGCGACTGTGCACATATTTGTCAATGGTATTGTTTATTATTCCACGATATAGCTAAAAGTTCAATTTAAATTTTTACTCTTGCAACTATGCTGACATCAGACAAGGGTATCATTTTAATTCACTTTGACTCGTTAGGGCGCTTAAGAAAGTCTTTGCTCATTAGAACCAGAGCTGTTTGAGCGCAATGCCGCCGTCGTCGTCGTCGTTTCTGTCACCAGTCACAAAATTACTAGAGAAGCTCACAAAAGTACTGTGTATAATACTCATCTCCAAAGCGATCGATCAAAATGAATTTATCACTCAAACACTGAAACGTCCTGGTAGTTTGATGCTCTTTAATGAACTTCGAAAAGCAGCTTTTGTCCGCTTTTACTTCAGTATCCTCTTTATTTAAATCTCCCATGCCCACTACAATTAATAATTTCATTCTATCTCGTTGATGATTTCATTAGTCATGCAACATTGAAAGTTTCTTGTATGTATGTTGAATGTATCACAATGATTAGCAGTCTAGTTGATAGTGAAAATTGTTGAATTAATCTTGGAAAATAAATTATTAATTTATTTTCTATCTTCAAATGATTTCAATTTTATGATTTTCTAATGCAATGTTCAATGTGCTGGTGCAATTTATAAATTTGGAACAAAAACTTTGCATAAATGTTACATCACACTGACCAACATCATGAGTTAGTTTCGTTTTCTTTTCCATTTTGAAGTAAAAAAAAATATTTGAGATTTTATAATTAATTATAATTTGATGATATGAACCAGTGAATGAACGAATAATGGACAGATAATTCCTAAACTACGACAGTCAAATTATTTTTTTGTTGTGTAAAAAAGTTTCTGGTATAATTATTTCACAAATAGTTGAAAGACATGACCATTCATTCTTTAATAATTTGCTCCTCTATTCATGACGTTCATATATTTTAGATTGATTATCTCAATTTTTACTCTAAACTTATTGACTCCCAGATGATTGTTATCAATGGCATTTACATCTGTTCAATGAAACAAAAAAATTTGTCTCCAATATATCTGGTATAATTTTCTCAGTATTTTTTTATCAAAATACTGAAGAATGGATTGTGAAATACTAATCCATGTACTTTCACTTCTTAATGTAAACAGATTCATCACAGTGGAAATTCATCAAATTGCTAGCCAGTCTGAGTCCTCGTTGTAGGTATGCAACCCTTTAATCGAACTTAGCAATCGACCATGCAAGAGAATGCCAGTTATTCTGCTACCGAGCTCAAACATCACGATAACTTTCTATTATCCTTCGTACCATGCATACCAATAAGTTTAGCATTCATTACCTAATCATCAACATCTCTGTAAAGAAAAAATGTGCCTAAAAATTGAAGAAGAATAAAAATAACTATTGTATAAAGTAAAAATTGATGTTCATGCAGCTGTAGGTATAAATTTATGACTGGTCAGTGTAATATTTCTCATCGACAATTTTACTGAGAGATTTCTCCTGATGTTATGCTTTATACTCTGTGTTGATGTGTATATAGCAAAATGCATATGTTGTACGTGAACTCTTTACGTCAAAATGGTTAAAGCGACATGCACGGTTAGGTGTGAGCGCGCGCACGGCCACCACGATATTTGGCAAACGAAAATTGTGGAGGCCAAATGCTCGCTATTTCCGTGCTATACGATGGGTACGCGTGCCAGGAAGAGCGCAATGCACTCATGATAAATTAAATTCTTGCAATAGCGCAAACGTTGGTACGAAAAGCAGGCAATAGCAGGCAGGCAAACAGGGTGATGATGGTAAAAGGTGGAGGAGGTGAAGACGGAAAGTTATGTACTGGACATACGCGACCAACTCACTCTCTTTTGCATGACTTCATCTGCATATGCAGCAAAAATACTGCACATATGCTTCCGCGTATATATAGTTGATGGAATGAGTGTATGTGTACATATGTGCGTGGGTTTTCGCTTTGTGTATTTATCTCTTCGTCAAGAGCTACAGTAGCAATAATTTTTAACTTGAATAAATTTAACTTTATTGATCAGTGCTGCAGAATAATTTATCGTGTAAATATTAAACTATACATGTTGTTGTAAATTGTGTAACAAGAAATTTTGCTCAGTGCGTTTGAATTTGAATTTTTATTTTTCTATCTTAAAACATATGGAAGGATATTAACAGAAATTGTTTTCATAACATATTTTCATTTGTTTCTATATGTTGAATATCAAATAATATTCATCAAAGATATGTTCGATGTTAATATTTGTACTTGTTTTATGAATTGAATTGTAATATATGATTAAGGGCTTATTCAATTCTAACCATCACAATGGTATGCTACGTCCGGTCGTGAGCATCGCTGAATCATGAATTGTGCTTTATCACATTTGTTTGACATCCCATTTGAGGTATTGGATCGATGGCTGTAAGAACAATGTTTAATAACTGTCCATCTAGTTCTAAAGGAAAAGGAACAAATCAATGCCTATAATCAATACCTCAATGATGAATTTGAAGTTGATTATCATTGACATGATTATTCAGTGATGGCAAGGGCTAAAAACATTCGAATTGACTTTTTTCATCTATAACATTAATATTTACATATTCAGATCACTTTCAGTGATTCAATCCATCCCTAAAGCTTCTCCATCATCTTATAAATATGATCTGGTAAAATCCGATCACAGTCACTAGAATTTTATCATTAACCTTCACAACTTCTAACCAGCTCCTTAACAAACTGTAATCAGTCATGCATAATTCTTAATCCGAAAGGAATAGCCACGCCTATTATGAAACATTTGATTTCTAACTAACTTCCAACTACTTTCTAGTCAAACTAAAGTAGCTTCTGCATTCAACCAATAAATCGGTACTACTTAGCTCTTTAACGACTTCTAGTTCAATAAAATGAGCCACACCTTCGATCAAACTAACACCACTTTTCATTTTGTACAAAGTTTCCGTTTCATGATTCACATCTAAAGCTATTACAGAAACATATTAAATAGTTTCGTTCATACAATGTATAAGTTGTTGAAACGTGAGGATTGAGACCTGAAAGTAATAACTTTCCCCAATGGTTTTCACCCTTCGTAGAATCAATCAACCATCTTGTCATAAAATTCTTAATAAAAGTACATGGAGTCACACAGAGTCATTGAAAATCACGTGGATTCCAATACTTTCAGTTCGATTTTTGAATTCATAAACTCCACTGGAGTTATTTGTGATTCTACATGAATTCAATTGAGATCGTGGAATCATTTACGAGTCGATCAATGAACTTTTTCATTCCAACTCTGTTTCTAAAGATGAAACGACACTCGCAATATATCTGTGATGTTTTGGCACATAAGTAAGTGTCATATCTCTTGTGTGACTATTGCGACATTACCACTTTAACATTACAACAGGTTATTCATTTATTTCATATAATGATTTTTATTTCTTTTCTCTTTCATCTTTTAGTAAAATTATAGGTTATATCAAGTAGAGTAAAGTATAGCAAGTACTTTCTACGTTTGATTCAATAAAGTTCGTGGGCTTTTAAAGGATGAGAATGGGGCAAGTGGTCGGTATATTAGACATGGAACTCACGTTCTACCCTCACAGTCGATGCAATTGAATAAAAGCCACGCCAACGGAAGTTGCAAGTGAAATGTGTATATACTCACTCAATGCACATATAGATGGTTACCGTCTTGGCCACTTTTGTGGCCTTTTTCTTTCCTTTGTTTTTTACTCCCTTTTTTCATGTTTCTTGTTATTTTTTTTTGTTCCATTTTCCATTTTTTCCCTCACTCAACTCGCAAAAGGGGACTTTGTTTCCTGGGATATTTAATAAAATCTATTTTCCTTTCATTCTACAAGTCCTTTCACCGTCTTTCGTCTCATGTCCTTTATTCACTCGCTGTATATGTATGTGCAATTTTCTTTTTTTACGAATTTATATATATATATATATATATGAATATCATAGTCTATTTATTCTTTCTTTGTCGTCCTAACAGTATATAAAAGTGCAAAATCACTACTGTGGGGTGTATCACATCACTGTATTGATATGAGAATACATGAAAAATAATTCGCGTTCGCTTTGTCAAATTGCTTTTCACATTGTTTAGTATTTGTTTTTCCTTTCGTATTTTCATTTTTATGCTTCTTCTTTTTTTTTTGCAATCTATTCCTCTTTCACCATGCAATCTTCTTCACTTGCCATATCAATGCATATATATATATATGCTCACTGCGTTCGTATTCTTTTTTTTTTTGGTCGTTTTCGATATTACGTTTCCTATTGTTGCTGCGCTTCCTCTTTTCATTCTTGAAATGTCGTGAAATGAAAAGGAAAAGACAAGACGAGAAGAATAGAATAAAATTATATGTGGAAGGGGGAAAGGTGAGAGGAAGCGAGACAGGGGGAGGGAGGGAGGAGAGTTACATGGAAGGGCGAAGAATAGGGCGGAATAAAATGTATATCTAAAAGCTCGCATCAGGTGAGGCGGACAACGTTCGACACAACTTTTCTTCCGCATATTCGATTTCCGTCGTTTTCTTATACTCGCTAGCACGGAATTATCCTTCCAATCGTACCGTACATTGCACGGTGATAGTAGTCGTCTATCGGTTGGATAGCCGCTGATAAAAATGGAAATTGAAAATCGTTGCACGTTTTCTTCTTTGGTTACCCAACATCGTTTTTCTTGGTGTATACCACACAGTCTCATACTGTGAAACGGAAAGAAAATTGCAAAATTGCAAATATTATCCAAGCGCGTTACGTATTTCAAATGTATTTTACACTATTTTTTTTTTGAATGTATATGAACAATTTATGGTGTTTTTTGCTCCATGAAATTGTAATTATATTTTATGAAACATTTATAAAAAAATAGGTTAGTTTATTTCAATAAATCGAAAAGAATGGAAAGTAATTAAAGGAATGGGTGATAATTTAGTATATTCTCGAGTGAATGTTGCATGTTAAATTGTCCTTGTTGTTAATCATTCTCTCGCAATATTGATTAGCTGACGACATCAGTATCAGCTATTACCACAGCCCAATTCATTGAATGTTTGCCATAAATTAGCACTCGATTAGAAATTTCACATTGTCGTTGATAAAATGAACACATATCAACATGACAACGTGTCATTGTTAATTGCCCGTTTTCATCAAGTAAAATTGATGAAAATGATTTGGCTATGCTTCAAATCCATTTCTTTTCTATTCAATCTGTTAACGGTCCGAAATTTAGGTTTAAATTGACGTAGTGATAAAATCGAATCAGAATTATATTGATCGTCAACGAGTCAATTTGAAGAATACAAATTGGATAAAACTTTCACAATGATAATCAACAAAATACAAATGATGTAATTTTTATAGTAGAATAATTTAGATCGAACAAAAGAATATTAATTATAAAAGTATGAACATCACAATTCCTTAGACTTCAATTAGTAAATTTAATTGCATTCACTTAATTGTTATTCAATAATTTATAACGTTACAGACAATAATTAAAATATCGATCCCTATTTTTGTGCCACTTTATAATTTGATTCTTACACTTTTCATTAATTTCAGTATATTTTTTTATCATTTTATACCTCAAAGAATTACTCACCAAATTTTGAATTCTTCATATTAAACAATATTTCGTTCCCTCATAATTGTCCTCGATTCTCTGTCCCCTTTATTTTTTATTTATTGATCATGTTCCTATTATGACAAAAGAATTTACAACGACGAATAATGATTATATTGTGTCTCCAGGTGCTACAGTAAATTCATAAAAAACTGTAGCAACGTGCGCGTGCCATATTCAGCGAAATAAAAAAAGTTAAAAACATTAATACTGAGTATCATTCGGCGAGTGTCACGTGTTCACGATTATAGACAGACAGCACGTGTGTACTCGTGTATATACTGCACAGGGATATATGCACCAATGCGCCGAGACATCAGTACAGCCGGTGCTGTGCGCACGTTGGCTGCTGCAAATATGAACATCCTCGCTGGATGTTTGTCTCTGGTTTTGTCTTGTCACATTTTCATTTCTATCCTTCCCTTATTTTTTTATTTTTTTTTTTTTTTTCAGCAAAATTATCATTTTATTCTCTGCTTTTTATTATTTTTATTATTTTTTCACTCGTCAACTGTACATGAGATGAGCCCGAACGTGCACGAGCTGGTCGGCCTGAATTTTTCGAGTGCAGTTGAAATAGCGTTTTAAGACCGTCTCGCATCAGGGACTTGTGAGGTCGACGACGCCGACGTGTCGTCGTTTGTGTCCTCACTTTTCTCAACTCCACCTCCACGTCTTCTTCATCTTTACTTTGCATCCATCTCTTGTGATCTCCCCCTCTATCACTCACTTACACTTGTTCTTGTGTGTGTGATGTTGCTTCGAAATCCTTCTTCCATCTTATCTCTCTTGCTCGTTTCTATTGAGCTCACGATGCGACCCACTTATGTGCCTCAACACTTTTCCTTCTTTTATTTTCACACAATTCACGTTTTGACTCACCGAATTTTTTTCTCTATGTTCATCCGCGTGTCATCTGAACAGATACATGTGAGCTGCATAGAAATGACAATGGGGATATATGGAATATGAAGAAAATTATATTTTAATTCATGTCGAAAGTTATGAGTTTGAAAGATTCTTAATGAGTGCGAACGTTTCGTGGAAAAATACTAATTCGTATTGTAGAGAATTGCGAAACGTTATGATATAAAAAAAATTATAGCGTTTATGATGAGTTTGAGAGTAAGAATTAGAATTTTATGTAGATAAAATTGTAATTCAGATTTATTATGTGGTACTGTATCAAGGAAAAAATTTACAAGCAGAATTCTGATCACGAAAAAGTTGAGGTGCAATAATGAACTTTATTGAATTGCAATTGTAATTGAGATCACAAGTTATATTTACAAAATGCGAAATGATGCAAATGAAAAATATAACGTTTGTGACATTTCAATTAAAACATTTAATTCTTAGATTAATAGAACAAGAAGTTTGACAAGTTATTGAGAGGATTAATGTCGATGAATGTTGTTGCTTTGTAATTATTTTTGCTATTGACTAAGTTTTAATAAAATCAAGAAATATTCAACGATTGTTAATTTTAATTTTCTTCATAATTTATCTACTTCTTTTTGAATTCAAATTAAATAGACCGATGTTTCTAACTTTAATTTATCAATATCATAAGTAAGATTAACATATTCGTATTGCAAATAAAATACAATCACAAAGTATTTTTTATTTCTATTACAAAAAAATTATAGACACATTGTACATTCTAGTCAACCAACAATATCATTACTTAAATAACTGTAATCATCACTGTAATCTTGATCGCGTAATTCTCCATGTAAAAAATGAATAATTACGCACTAAAGAAAAAGTTAATCTCACAAACGATTTAAAATATTATCAAGAATGAATATCAAAATTTATAATAACGTATCATTGAAATGGAAATTTTAAATGATTATTTTCATTATTTTTAATTCTCCTTCATACTATTAAAACAGACATCAGTTTCTCCAAGTGAATTATCCTGACCCTTCACATCATATTTAATATTTTCTTCTCATCAAACCCCACAAAGCTCATCATTTTCTAATGCAACATTCGCTACTCAAACAATTAAAATAAAATTATTCACATACTAAAATATTATCAATCTGGTCATATTTTTTTTCTCCAAATTCTTAATAAATAATTTTCTTTATATCCACATACCAAATTGAAATGTACCATAATAAATTTGTCAAGTCTCAATTATAGACCTCAGAAAAACGAATAAATTCTTCATAATGTACTTTTTGTTTTTATCACAAGGATACTTCGATAAATTGAGAAATATATCGTTGTAGCTGAATGTAAAAAAGCAATTGGAAAATGTAGTAGTGTATTCGATATACGTACATATATACATTTATATAAAAGAATATCTATTCGTATAGTTGCTTGAAATTCGCTGCTCGGAAATTGAAAACGAATTGGAAATACGTTGCGCGCTTCACTTCACTCTCATTCACTTTACACCTATATACACATATATCTATTTTATTTTTATACCTCTTTTTCCTCCCGCCCTCCCCCTCTCTCTCTCTCTCTCTCTCTCTCTTGCTTTCCATCGATGTGTTGCCTTTCGTTCAATCCTGCTTCGCCAATATACCAATCTCCTGTACGTGGCCAGAATTTTTGTGCCGATCCGAATCTCAATCCGTATCGTTGGCGCCAAAGACCGAAAAAAAAAAGAAAAATGAGAAAAAGGAGGAAAAAAAGAAAAGAAAAGTACGAATTCGAAGTTAGTGCGTGTCATGCAGCGACGTCGCCATTTGCATGAACGAGAAGACGAGTGAGAGGAAAGATTGACTAGAGTAGTCTTCCTTTTTCCTCCCTCTCTGGTCTCTTTCTGCAGCCCTTGGGGAATCAAACTTGAATTCAATGTTCGGCCCGAGGTCTCGGGCGTTACTCATCGCCTTTATATTATCCTTCTTCTCTTGCATATCTATCTATCTACATGTATAAATTTAGTCCTCACCACTACACGCAGACTTAGTCTCCCATATATTTGACTCTGAATAATTCAGTTTCACTCTGATGAAATAGTTCCTGTTGGAAGTGAACTCACTCAGCTGCACTATATTCATACACATAATTTAATTTACAATTAACGCAAGTTTATACATATTGTATATGAATGCATTTGTAGAATTTGCCTGTGTTTATCTATATGCCTGGCTGTCCCTCTATATTATTGTAAAAGTTTCGACTTATATATTGTTGATTGCGGCAATGTCAAAATGTTTCATCGGTTGGAAAACTCATGGTACAAAAGTATCTGCCAAACTGGTGTGTTCAAACACATTCACATATTTATATATATGTATATGTATATCCGAAAAGTTTTGGACATTGTGACGGTAACAATGGTGCATGAATTAAACTCTAGTGCGGTCAATTTTCCTTACCCGTTTCATGTGTCCAACACAGTTGTCACATAATTTTGTAAATTCGTTAATGAATTTCCCCTCTAGTGATGAATATACATTTAATTTTGCATAATTCAAAGTGGAATTGATAATTTTAATACGAAAACAATTGAATTTATTAAGAAACATACAGAAATTATAGTTGGAATTGAACAGACGGAATTTAAATTGATATTATTTCAGTATTTGCAAAATTTTTTTTGTTTGTAACAAAATGAGTTTGAGACGTTCGATATCGAAGGGATATAAATGATTGTTGTGCAATTTTTTTTATTTTATTCTATGAGTCAACTGACGGGAAATGATACGTCATGATGATGGAGAGAAAAAAAAGTAAGGAAAAAGAATACCACACGAGAAAAAAGGAGTAAAACACGTTGTGTATGATATTATATATGAGTAATCGTTGCCTGCCATGACCTGCATCACGATAGGCACGTACCTTCAGGCACATATATAAATCTATCGAAATTTATTGTTTCAATACCTTGCAGGAACTGCACGGATGGCGTTTTTTATATTTTTGTTTATCATTTTATTTGCTTTGTTTATTTAGTTATTTTTTGTTTCCTGTCCTCATTTTACTCTTTATCTGTGAGTGGTTGTTCGACTATAAGATCAGACTTTTATAAATAATCGTTTAATATTTGCACAGAATTTTCAAATTTTTACACAAAATGTCCATTTTTAGCTATGAAAAATATGTTTTTATCACAATTTTCGTATTTATTCAGCAACATTTTATCGCAAGTTTTAAAATTGACTCTGTCAACGTTTCAATTCGCTGCAGTAATAAAAAAAAAATTTATCTTATTCTTTCTTTTTTTTTTCCAATGGATTTATTCATATCTAAATAATTATATGTTTAAATACATATATATTTAATTTTTTTGTAAAATTCTCATAGGGTCGTCACGCAAAGTGTACATTAAGTGCAGACCATGATACCTAACTTTCTCTGCTAATGATTAACAACGTTATAATGTTTGTGCTCTGCCCATTTCTTTGCACAATTGGCTGTATACAACATTAGGCATAGAGAAAACTATTACAATACAGTTTTCTCTTTGTAATTATGTGATAGATAAAAATAAACAGTGTGTTCTCTTATACATTCATGTATATATTTAAAAAAATATAAATACTCAATGTGAATGTAGTATAAAAACTCTCCCTAGCGAGACGAGTTCGTTATCATTCGTGTAAAAGAGAATTATCTGACGACATTGTACCAGTAATTTTTCCCCTTCAATGTTTCTTTTTTTTAAATTCCTTGTTTTCACCTTCTTTATTAACAAAAAGCATAATTTCACGCTTTATATTGAGTAATTGCCACTTTGTTTTGAAGTTATGGAATAAAATCTGTGGAATTATTATGCACTTGGTAGACGCTGGAATAAAAAAAAATATAATGCATTATGAAATGAACAGTTTAATTTTCTTTTCTTTGGTTCCAATTATGAATTAAACATTTCATAGTGCAATATTCAATACGTTATTTCCTTGTTTTTTAATTTTATCGTATGCTATTATTCATTTTTAACTGAAAGATTCAATAAAAATTTCGTTCCCTTTTTTCTTTTATTTCGGCTTGAGCAATCGAAATAAATTTGTTTCTTTCTTATTTTAATACTCACGATTGCATCAAACTTGACGCGATGCAAAGATGGAAAAATTCATGAGTTAAGTGTGGAATTATTTCCATCCATTTCCATAGTTGCGGAATGATTTGATAAGGGTAAAATGAAAAAGATGAGGGAAATAGGGAAATAAATAAATAAAACTCGAACAAGCACATCATAATTACCCAACTTAGTCTCACATCGAGTTGCATGGCATTGTGCGAGGAAACTAACTTCCCTTAGGGAGTTTACTTTTTCTTTCCTGGGAGCCAATTTGAAGTTAATCCCGTAGGTTGATGCGCAACCTGAAGAAAAGAATGAGGGGAAAAAAATCTCAATTTTTTTCCCCCATTTCACATTGTGTCCGCAAATGTTGAATAGAGTGGAAAGTCAGGAGATCCGTAATATAACGTCTACGAAGTTGGAACGAAATGGCCGGTGCGCACGAGCTGTCTCGGTTTCTCGTATTCACCAGTTTACATTTAGGTTATATACATATCCATGTATATCTATTATTAACATATATAGTTTTGCTATATGTAATTCTTATATAGAAAGGTTTTTGTACTGACACAGACGCCGTTTATCTTCAATTCAGCAAGTGCACATCTAAGATACCAATAATACTAATAGACGATTCATCATATTCATCAAATTGAAGATATCAATATTGCTCATTTCATAATTCACAGTGCATTATGTAAGGGAGATGGTAATTTTGTGGATTTGTTTGGTATTTTTCACTCAGATCAACTATAAAAAAATAAATATTAGAACCGTGTTGATATGTTGCATTTGTAATTCAGTGTAGGGATATGTTAAAAATTGAGCATCAATTTTTTCCCAGTAGGTTTTGAAGGTTTTAATCAAACATTTATGTTTTTTTTACTGAAGAAAGTGTTGGATCCGATGATTTTTGAGATTGCCAATTGGAAAAATTATTCTCATGGTTGAACTGTTGTTTATCGAATAATAATAAAAGAAAATATTTTATAATAGGACAATATCAATGATTTCTTCGAATTAACTTCATTTCTATGAGAATTCTGTTATTTAAGTTGAACAAAATCTCAGTTTAGATTTTTCATTCGTCACGTATAGATAAAACAAATTTACTTTCATCTGAATCTATTCAGAAGGAAAAATTAACATAGAAATTAATATTGATAGAATTAACATGGAAATTAATTAATCTTGGATGAAATTCCACACCGAGAATTTAAAACTGTGAATAATATGTAAAACTCTGAATATTTTTACATTTTAATTGAAACAAAACATACTTTTTTTTTCGCTTTTGTCAGCATTATTTGTGCACTTGGAACCAATTTAAAATTCGTCAACTACATCTGAACTGTTTGTCACTCTACTTCAATATTAAAATTACTTCAATAAATTCATCCCATACTTTTTCATCAACGCGTGAAATTTTTCCATTCATTTCCAAAATTCGATAAAATTTCTCTGAATAAATTAATTCCATTTCAACCCACATAAAAAATGACAATTTTTCTATTTTACTTTCATCGTTGGTTGCATAATTGATGACACAAGGGTAGAATACGTCATGCGCTGATTCATGATTTGTGCATCATTGTAAAAAAACCTGATGAAGAATAAAAAAAGTAAAGAAAAAAAAAGAAAACAGAACCGTATCACGACCAATCTTTTCTTTCCTCTCTTCCGTGAAATATGTGTAGGTGTGTAAACGCGCGTGTGTGCACATCGTTAATCCCTCGAGTCGCGTATACGACTTGGGCTTGTGCAAAATAGAGAGAAAAAATTACAGATTATCCGAAGGGGGATAAGATTAATGAGATAAGTAGGTCGTGACTTTTTGTTTTTGTACATAAAACTTTTGCCGCACAGTATGAGAAAATATTTGGACCGTAAAGCGTGAAAGTTATATATACCTATATATATATATACATATATATATACATATCTACATTTGCAAATCTGTGATTGATTTTTAAAAGTTTGCATAAGATTATATATATATATATATATATATATGTACGTATATATCTGGATTTATAAAAATAGAATTGCGCAAGGGGTGGCAAATCTTAAAAAGTTGTAGATAGAGCCAAGTTTGAATTTCTGGAAAATATCGAGATGACGAAAATCTAAAAAGTTTTTTTTGTGAGAGAAGCAGAAGGCGATAGTATAAGAAGAAGAAAGAGATGATCTGGAGTATGGAAAAAACAAAAAAAGAAAAGAATAAGAAAGAAGGAAAGTAAACGAGTAAAATGACTATATAGTTGCAAAATTTATTTTCATCCATTTCACCAACGACTTTATGAGTTTGAACAAACTTTTCATTCGCGAGGTCTTCGGGGCAGTCGTAAACGTTGGTAAGTGCGTGTCACGCTATCGCTCACATTCTCATAGTTTGAGCTTATCTATATGGTTTCTGATAACAACAGACAAGGATGAGAACGATCAAATTTTCATCTGATACTTTTTTTTTTTTCTGGTAACTTTAAAAACGTTTCATCTTCATTTATCGATTTTTCTGTTTTGCGAATTATTTATTGACTTAATTTCATAAAATTGAATTGCTGTTATTGAACTTTAGTTATAATTTGGCTTGGTTACTTCAGTTTGAAAATGATTCACCACAATAGTTTGTTTTTATGTACGAAATTAAAATGTAAAAAAAAAGTCTTAAAACACAATAAATGGCGTATTATCTGTGAGTCACAAGAGATTGTATTTAATTGTCAACGTCAAGTTTGTTGGGTGCTTTTAGATAATGCTGTGACCAGCATTTTACGTTTTATTCTTGGCGGAAGTGGTGAAGCTCCGGTGATAAAATGAAATTCACATTTCAGCATGGCAGAATTTAATTGCAGAAGAAATAAAGAAGAGTATAAGAAAAAAGGAAAAGAAAAGAGAAAAATACGAGAAAGAGTGAAAAAAAACCAGCTAACTAATCACAATTCTGATTCACCGACACTCAAAATAGATGCGTTTTCACGATTTTAAGTGCACGATAAAAAAAAGTTGATCATAATTCGTGAGATATAAAAATTTATAATACCTTTTAATCAGAAAATAAACATGAAAATAAAAATGTTATTTATTGTCCGATGAGTCACTGAAAATCAATTCGAATGACTTGTCCATTAGTTTCACCTATCTACTGCTATATATTGACAAGTCTACGATATTTTTTTTCGCTTCATTTCACATCGGTCGTTGGTTCGGTCAAGTTCAATCTTTAATTTCACGCTGGCAAGAATTAAAAAACGAAAAAAATAATAATTCTCACACAATACGACAAATCAAATCGCGCGATGGATTTTATTCTCAATAACGTGTCTTGATTTACCGTTACGTTAATTAAATGTATGATTGAAGGAGAAAAATAAAAATTCAATCATTTATACTATCAAAATAATAAATAAAAAAATGTTTTGTTACTTATATTGAAGTGAATACAATAATATTGTGACTAAAATATCAAAATTTGATAGATGTTATTACCAAAACTTTCCGAGCTTCTGTGAATTGGATATTCAACGTTGAGGTAGGTTATGCATTCTTATCAGAGACTTTTCACTGCTTCACGTTCGCGTGTGCTTGACGAAGAAGAAAATGGAGATTCAATTGTGGTCAGCGCGAATAATACTATTCAGATATTTTCCACCGCGAATTTAATAATTGCAACAAAAGAATTCAATTTTTCATTTGTTCAGTATTTTTGGTTTTTAGACATTTCTCAATGAACCATTCGATATTAATTTTTCATTGCTTTTTGCAAATTTAAATGACATCAAAAAATCTTTCCTTTTCAGTATAGCTTATTTGTGATATATTTCAAGATAATGCAAGCAAGCGTGAAGTTATTTTCAGATCAACGATAATATTTGTGAATTTACCTTCTACTCAATATGACAACACATCATATTTTCCAAAAAACCAAAGAAAGAAGTTGATATATCAAATCAATTTCCTAAGAAAAAAAGTGCCATTATTTATCTATCTGTGAAAGATTTCTTTTCACCTTTTTTTCTTTCAATTATCCATCCAGTGCACAGTCATGCTGCAGAGGGGGGTTTATGATAATTGATAAATTGCTTCAGTCTGACGCTTCATATTCTGAATATGCCCCTGGATCGATCATCATGCAGTCACTACAAAAAAATAAAATACTAAATCAGTAATATTATCATGCGAAAGTATAATCAATAACTCGTAACATGATATTTATCTCGAATAATTAACTCGGTCATCAATGTCAAGTTATTTATATCATTGTACGATTCGTAAAATTGCCCTGGCTAAAGTAAAAAAAAAAAAAAGGGAGGTCACGAATAGCCAATTTTTCAGTTTCAGATGCTTAAGAAAAAAAATATTTATACCTGAATCAAATGATGATTCAACTTCAGAAATAAATGGTCTACTCACGGATGAGTTAGACCTTCATGCTGATTTAATTATAATAATTGGATAGTAATTAATAACCGCTCAGAAAGTTAAATTGTTGAAGCAGGAAGATGAATTCATTGCAAAATGTCATATTGTAGATTGGTGTCCAACCAATATATCAATTCTTCTGGTTATTTCAACGAATTTCATGTTCAATAACAACTTTCACATCCTATCAAACATTTCCATATTAATCGACAATGAAATCGTTGTTCAATGATGCCAAGATGATTTGGAACTTCAATCACATTTATTGATATAATAAATGGTATTCATTGATGATGATGTTTCTGTAAAGTCTATACATTGTATTTTTATTCCACCAACGACTGAATATCATTTACAATGGCTTGTAAACGTTCATCCCTTGTCCAGATACTTCGTTCAACTTTCCTCTGTTTGGATGTATATCTCCAGTCTTTGTGAGCATAACTATTGTTTCTGTAAATACTGAGTATGAAACAATAAACGCTTGAGTAATGTGAGTCGTGCTGAAACTCCATAAGTACTAACGCCATACTGATCTGTTTTTCATGAACAGCATCAGCACCACCACTATAGTAAAAGTCGTCGTGTATTCCCCATGATTCTCATCCCCTTGTTATAAACTTTGTCCCATTGACGAGAACTAACTTCCTTTTTCAACTCGATCATTTCGTCGTTTTACTTCGTCTCTACAACCGTTATCGTAAAGCAACGCTCGTAGAAATTGTCGCTTGAAAAACGTGCATATCCCCTACTTCTGTCTGTCTTTCTACTTCCCAAAGCTAATGAGAAACTTTTTGATTTGACGTGAATCAACGAGCAACCGTGAAATTACACTGCTCAATCAGTTGTAGAAGACGATCGCAATGTATTAGTCTGCGATGGAGAAGAAGAATTAGAAGAAGATGAAGGCAAAGTCGATGAGAGAATGGGTGGAAGGAATGAAATAGCGTGGTAGGAGATGGAAACAACGTCCCTTGTCAAATTAAATCGATTAGATGAGATAGGACTATGAATGATTCACGATTGAACAATGCCAACCCGCAAATACCATTAGTACAAATTAAATATATTTATCCGTCACGTTTGAACGAGAATTTCCACCATCAACTGCCGTGATAGTCTCACTATAAACTACTGGGATTTTGATTGACTTCAATGGATTCAACCATGATTGATCAATTAAATTAAAATTATTTCATTTTATGATAAATCTCAAGTGAATATTTTAAAACAAAATAAAAGTTGGAGCATAAAAACCTACAATAATAATCTACATAATTCTTCATCCAATTTTCAAAATTGTAGTTCATCATCAATTCTTCACTTCATATTCATTATAAATATTGAAGAATTAATCAAAAGAAAATACAGAATGAAGAAGTACAAAATTTTAATATTCACTCACTTGAATTCACCCCTAAATACAAAAAGATAAATGGTGGTTGCATTTTTATGATGTATAATATAAACTTCACATCAACAAATTGTTTTCACAAATTTATTCATTCACGCAAGCAAATTCGCGTGCAACGTCTAACACGTAATAAAGTCACTGATAAATATTTCTGTCTAAAAATACAAAACTGTTATGTTATAGCAGTACATATAACTTATAAGGTGTTTATAACACTTGTGCAAAAATGTATATTATGACAAATGAATCAATGGAATTGATCAATAAAAGCGATTAATCCTGCTTCATCATGAACTTCCGGTGTTGCAGCATAGTGGTGTCGCTCTGTACGCACACTCCCGACATGTTGGAGATTATTACCGTAATCATCTAACGCACTGCAGACATTGATGATGACAGTATGGCCCACATTCACCGGATCTATAATCAATGGCTCCCTCTCTAGCTGTTAGGATTATCATCGCCATCATATTGCTTGGATACGTTTATGTCTGTATAGTTGCGCGATTGCTTCATCCCATTCCCGGACGTAATTTCCGGTCACGTGAATCATGGTCAGGGTTGATGTCGTATGTCATTTATTATTGCGTTCACGTCCTTTTTCTCTTCATCACTTGGTACTCCAACGCCCCAATCATTTTCATTACTACTTCTATCTATCCTTTCTATCTATAAATAAGTAGATACATATATTTTTTTAACCATTTTCTTTCATCTCTGTATCATCTATAGTAAGATATATCAAAGATAAGTGTCGTTAATTTTGTCCAAAGTGTAGAGGTAGAGGAAAGAGGAGGCGCGCGTTCTCGTTTCTACATTGGCACATTGCCTGAATGTGTATAGTCGACGATCTCGTGCAACAAACTTACCAAAATATACATAGGTATACGCATATATGTATTTATATATATGTCGACCTGTGAATAGAGTTACCTAGGTCTCGTGAGAAAAAATTTTTATGCTTTTGTTTACTGAATTTATATTTAGGTTTTTTTTTTTTTTTTTGTAAATTCTTCTTATCACTGTTTTAAAAGCAAAGTTAAGTAATTATTTGGACTCTGGTGGATATGCGTTTAGTGTCGGTTTTTTTTCGTCTTTCGTTGTTGTTTAGTGATGATGTGAGTGATGAACTGAGCTGCACCAAGATAGATCACGCGAGTAGACAGAAGAAAATGAAGAATGAGAAACGTATTTATGTGTTACAGGAGGGACAAATTTATCTTTTGAGAAATAGATAAATTGGTTGATATGAAAACTATGAAAGAATTGCGTTCATATTTTTGATTTATCGCGCATGTATTATGTACCATTATTCGATTGTTGTTGTTGTTTTTTTTTTAATTTTTACTTCTTTCATCTTGTGCTTTATTATAATTAATTTATTTATTTATTTATTTTTCTTTTGATCATTTCTTTTTCACCAAGTCAGCGGAACTAATCAATCCTCCTTTCTCTTGGTGGAGATACGGATGAGGAGGGTGGAGTAGAAACGGCGGATGAAGAGTGAGAGAGTCTAGTGAATCTTCTGTATACGAGAGATGAAACGTCCTTCAGTCTGGCGGTGACTGAAACAAATTTAGCAAGTCCGAAACGACGTGAATTTATTAACTGACCCTCGTTTTTTATGTCTCGACTCCACTCGAACACGTCGACTCATCGTTTAATCAAAAACGAATAATCAGGCTTCTGGAATTGTATTCGTGAACCGGTTTATATCTATAGCCCACCCCAAAGACTCGTTCCTCAATCGACTTATTCAAGACTTATCTCATTGGTCTTTTTAGATTTGTTCCCTTTCTTTTCTTCCTTTCTTTTTATTTTTTTTTTTTCATTCAGCTCCACTCAGCTCTACATCACATCTTTTCGCCCCACTCGTTTCTCTGGCTTTTTTTCTGTTTTAATATTATTCCGGCTCACTAGCTTTGATAGTTTGACGATAAAAAGAAAAGAAAGAATAAAAAAAATGACATTTCTTCCATCCATAAATATAGAATAAACGTGAAACAGGTTTTATCATTTCGATGGCAAATGAATGTCATTGTTATCGGCTTACTCATATGTGAGTCCAAGAACCCGACGTATATAATATTCTGACCTAGGACAATTTACTATATCTTAAGCATCGTTCATTTTTCCATTATTTCTTTTCCTTTAGAATCGCTCATAATTTTTTCTACGTATTTTTTTTTCTCTTCTCTTCCTTTACAACAATATTCAAGTATGAATTTCACATTTATTTTTACCAACTCATTACTAATTCCGGTAACTCATGGGATAATATTCATTTCATTTTCTTCATCATTTACTCTACAATTTGTTCAATGGAATTTTTTTTCCGTACTGTTACTCCATTGGTCTTTTAAATTCCATGAAAATAAAAATAAAAAGAGGAAGAAAATAACCAGCTGAGAAAATTAATGTGATATTATGTTTTTTTTTTCTTTTATTTCATCTCCAACCCCTTTTTCATTTCATACTCTCGGCTAAGTGCTGTAATTTTTTTTCTCCCCGTTTGTCAGACCAGCGGTCTCGTTGCGTGATGGGACGAAGCGCAGAAGCGAGAAATTCACTGGGTCTTGCTCGTGGTCCGGCTGTAACAAATACCCCCAGTTCGTTTTTCATCATTATTACTCTTTTTTTTTTTTGTTTTTTCCCTTCTTTTTTTCACTGAGTTCATCCTCGTGGTCTCATCTTGTCACCTCTTGCCCTCCCACACATTCGATTGGTGCGCGCGGCGATGCCACGAAGCAAAACCGACGTCTGATGCGACCCGAATGGCGCACATTGAATATGTGTGTGTATATGCGGCTGCTCATCTACACATATAAATGTGTATTGGTATGTACAACGTTCCTGTGTGAACGTCGAGTGGTACACTCCCCCCGGTATCATTTGCCCCGCGGTCAGGCAAAATTGGACGTGCACAAGCGAAGGACCGAGACTGACGAGCGCGCAAGGCCATGCCACAACCCAACCAACCAACCGGGTGGTTTCACAATCAGTGACGTGAAAACTCACAAACATTTTTACAGATTGTATACACTGTGCAATTCTTTTTTCGTCCCTGTCTCTTTTTTTCATCATTAATTTTACTACACTAATCTTTATCATTTGTCTATTTTAAATCAAATTAATTAATTCATTTTTTATTGTAAATGCGATGATAAAATTCGTATGATAACAGAGAAGACAATATTTAAAAAAAATCGATTTTCACGTAATTCTAAACATACAACTCGCGAGACCGTGACATTTTTCTAATTATATACAGCAAGTAAGTACTCGCACTTTCATGTCTTCTAAAAAGACGACAATTGAATTATTCTCATAATAATAAATGTATTGATAAAAACTGATTGGAAAAATATTTACTTTTATCGATAGAATAAAAACAATTGAATGAAATCGATCCAGATAATATGACATTTGTGATACGTTAATATTATTCAGAGATATGAATTTTTTTTTTATAAATAGAATTATGTAAAGTTCAACAGACAAAAATTTTTCACTATCTTTCAATAATTTTATAAATATTATTCACAATCATTTCTTCATAACTCCACTTTATAGGTGAATTTTTAACATCTACCATTCATTTATCGAATTCACAATGAAATATAATAGAAAAATAAATAAAAAATGGAAAAATGAAAAGCTTTCAATATTTAAATATTTAAATATTCATTACAATTTTGTAATGTAAATGGAAGGATTATTTTCATCGTTACATAATATAGAAGAAACGTAGAGAACGGATGCGAGGGCGCGCGTTGAGTGCTATAAGCTAATCTTCAAATATTTACCGTCCGTTGCATTATAAGCACACGGTATCTATCTATATATATTATGAAACTGTATAACGCCTAAGGTACGACGGCCTCTGCCAACAGGATTTTCCCAAGGAGAAACGCTTGATAGCACGCATATATGCGCGCACCAATCGTTGTCACACTTGCAACGTTCTAATATTGGCTAAGTACACATAGTCAGGGCCTTGACTAACATTACTGTGAAAATATGCTCATGCCCGTGAATCCACCAATATTCACAAACGTGCATGCTTTTTCTCCACATATACCAATGTACATATTGCATTAACTCAAATTATTTTTTATTTACTTGACAATGTACATATGATATCACTGGTGGATAAATGGATAATATTCATCGATAGAGTCGTGAAAATTATCAGTTTTAAAGTCACACTGATGTCATTGTCATCATTCTCATCTTCAATACATCCAAAGAATAATTTGATTTAGATCCTCGAGATAATAAGCCAAGTTTTAGAATTATTAGGGAATAACTGATAGTGATGATGAGACTGTGAGTAGGTATGAAAAGTTGCTCAATCTGTCATTTTTATTCTGTGAATTATCAAGACATTTTTTTCACTTATCAATTCAATGAAATTTTGCGCAATAGGAATTATTTTGTGACTTTTTATGTTAGTTTAAGAGAAGTAGTTCGCATTTGAAGGACAGATAGAAATAGGGATATGAAAAATGATTTCTATAAATAATTTTTGGAATGAAAATAAGAGAAGTTAGTTTTATTCCACCGTTTATTCGATTTGTGCATAAACACTTTGGTTGATTTACAGTTATTTTTAGTTGATTTATAGGAAGTTTACTGCATAATTCGGAATCAACATTGGCGAAGCAAATTTACTGAATATCAGGATGTTTGTATTTGGAGAAATCTAATAATTTTCGCTCTGTTTGAATGAAAGAGAAATGTTAGTTCATTGCATATTGTTTTTTTGCGAATGATTACAAATCTATCATCAATTCAGTATTTGTTCTCAAAATTAAATGGAGAATATTTAGTTCTCCATGATGTTCTAGATGGCGGTTCAACGACTGTGGTTCAACAAAAAATTTTGGTTTTGCATGAATTAACGATGAAGTAGCGTGGCAAGGAATCATATGGCTATATGAGAAAATTCAAATTAGTTTAAAAATACAAATGATGAAGGATCTACATCACTGTCTGAGACATTGAATTTTGTGTTTCTGACTGAGATATTCAAATACAATTTAATGTAATTAACGTTCTTTATTGTATTTTATGCAAACAAAAGTTGCTCTTGTTTCATCGAAACTTTGAAGTTACTCCATAATTCCGTTTAAATTCTGTGTTATTTCTTCTTGTACATAAATTGAAGGAGAAACACTGAGAGAATAATGATACAATTCTCGACTTTGTTTCTTACGATAAGTCATTATTGCGGTCCGTCGAGCTCATCCTCGTGTACAACTCGCCACTTATTCAGTAAATTTCAACGGATTCTTCCTTCATTCTACATAAATCGCTAAATGAGAAAATCATGAAGCAACATGGGGTATAACATTATCTTACATTGTAATACTTTCTCACATTTTGTAGTAATCTGTGGAAACACGCGATGTTGATTGACGCCAAAAGTAAAACACTAGGAGCATGAACTTCGTTCGCGTTGTGAAGAAATAAAACAACCGATTGCGTGTATTCCATTTTGATAAAAAAAAAAAAGATAAATTCTTCCGCCCAAGTCTTATCCATCATATTAATTAATTATGTAAATGAAATAGAATCAGTTTTCTAAAAGAATTCAAATTATTCGGATATTTTATCCATCATAAAATTTCTATTCAAGTGAACTCATTATCATCATCACCATTTTCTCGCTTCAAATGACACTGTCACTCACGAGCAGGATGACAGTTATCAAATTTTTCATTATAAAACATCTTGGAAATGTGTTTAAATGGAAGATAAATATCCTATGAACTGGAAAAACGACGTTTAATATTATAAAATTAAACTTCACTGAATTCTATGTCGGCGGATATTTTGAAGACTATTCAAAGTACAGTTCTTCATGATATCTTCAAACACAATAAAAAAAAAATACCATAAACGAGTAAGTTGGTACAAAAGTTTTACCATGTCGAATCTGGTTTTGCTCTGTCAGTTTATTATTCACTTTTTTATGTATGTCATCATGATGAAAAAAGAAAACAATTTTCTATTTATGACCATTGCATATAATCCAACCCGGAAACCGTCTATGCAACTTTCAACAAACATCGCGGCACGTTGCGTTTCCGCCACAAGTGAGAGAGAGAGAGAGTCTCACTTGCCCAGTGAATATTTACGCTCTACACCGGAAACTTGTACTCCAACGGTTGTTACAAACTCGGGCGGTGACAAAGCGACATGTTTTTCACCATTTCACATATAGATATCATGTTCGTGCATAAGTTTGTCTTTTACGAAAGTATATTTACACTTTCACTCAATTTTTCCGAAAAGAAGTGAAAACAATAAGAGATAAGTAGAACAAGGGGAAACAATTTGATCTTAAATGTAGTTTTCATGGATTCTTACTTAATGATGAATTTCTTTATGTTACAGGACAACGACCAGCCAACTCCATTTGCTCACTTGTCGGACTACCACATATACAAGATTCCGAACGCAAAGAAGTCATTTAACGCGCCCTTCCAGTGGGGCGCCTGTCTGAGGCCCGCCAGCAACGCTGAAGCCGAGGACACGGAAGCTGGGGTGTCAGGACTCAAAGTTATAACATTCAACAGTGAGAGGTCACGCACCTGCTGGTTGACAGCCATGAGACTTGCCAAGGTAGTACAGCTCCAAGATAATTTTTATTTACTCTTTCTAATATTTTATCCTTGTATAGAATGATGTTCATTAGTACATTTGGCAAAAGATCGCAAGCAATGTTAAATACTGTTAACGATGTATTTAACATTGCACAAAACGGATTACAAAATTCAAATATTATACTATGAAAGGTTCAAGTGCAGTTCCATAGCCAGCAACCTTTGAGTAATCCTCCTGTCAACTGAGTTAAATTTATATGACCAAGCAGAAATGTATACTTGGAGAAATGTCAACTTTACTGTCTGTGCAATTTTACATCTGACCTCCCAAAACAAACTCAGACTAACCCAAGATTTAGCAAAAGCCACAACCTGTCAAAAAATATCTCAACGTGCCCACGTAGCATTACGTGTTAGTGGCTGAATAGGAATATGACCTCTTTGCTACCGTATCAGAACTTCCGTCAGACTTCCTCGAGGGCTATTCACTGATTTTTATCGCTAAATAGTGCTCGATGTAATGGGGGTTGAGATAGAGATGAAGGAAGAGGAAGAGGAAGAGTGAGGAAGAGAGAGAAAGAGCAGAATAACGAGTACTGACAAAGTAACGGCGTCCGGGAATCGTTGACTGAGTCTACCAGACTGCCCCTATTTCCCACTATTATGCAACTCTTTAGAGGGTTCTATTCTTCTTTAGTCTGGCAAGTGGCGGCTCAGACCGCCCCTCAAGGCTCGACGGTAGGTCTCTCTAGTGGTCTTCCTTCTGGCCTCTCCGTGTTGTATCGGCGTGTCTTAGTCGTTAGTACTTTTATAATGGTAGTATAAGGTAGAGAAAGAAACAGAACGAGAGATGAAAAAATAAAAGGAAAGACAAAGAAGGTGAAACACTCGAAGGCGGCGTCGCTCTGCCTGCTGATGATATGCAGCTTTGAAAAGACCCAAGAGCAATGTCTAGGTCGAATCTTGGGCTGGCTTGTTGCGGTGATAGCTTGCTCATTATATAACTCTTTTCCTTCCTTTTTTTTCTTCATCCATCCACCATACTCTGCTCACTCTATCTCTGCCAACATTGCCAAGTCCACTTTTCAACATCCAGAGGCTATGCTGCTTCATTGCTGATACTTTCTTATTCTCTTTTTATTCTATGTCGCCATTTTATATATGTTCTATTTACATTATCTTTTAGTCATTATCAAGCTGATGTAGTACATTAGCTTCTACTTTCGACTAAAACTTTGTAATTTTTAGCAACTGTCCAGTTCATGAGAATAAGGGCATATGACAAATTTTTTTCTACACAATTTCTTATAAATTATTTTCAGAGTAGATATTATTGATTGATTCATTTTTTCCCATAGCTTGTTGCATATTCCTACTATCTCGTAATCACAGTCAGCCCATTCACCACTTGGTACTGATACACAAGCAGGGGAAAAACTCATAAAGTTATATCTGAGAATGTCCATCAATGAGATTGGTAGTCACCGTTACTTTTTCTCTTTTTTTTTTCCGTCACTCCCCAATTTTCTCACTGTCAATGCCGTCACGGATTATACTGAGACCGCATTTTCTTCCCTAGATTTTGCAATCATCGCCCTCTCAGTTCCACTTCCTCACTCTCAAACCTTCATCACCGTCTGTTTCAATTCCATCGCAAGCCGACATTTTATCTCATGCGGAAATTTTCTTGAATTTCTGCAAATGACTATATATGAAACCGTCGTGTCAGCTTCTTCGACAAGAGTATACAATTTCTTCTCTCTGAAATCCCAATTCATCCTCGTTATATATATATTTCTTATCTCTAACTGATAATACTCATTTGGCTTTTTTTCCCATTTTTATATATATATATATTTTTTTTTTCTTTTTCCAATCTAATCCTTTGTCTCTGAAAATGGATGAGCCAACTGCGGTAATTCCTGAGACTGGCATAAACCGACACTGATCAATTGCTAGCCAATAGTATATCAGTCCAAGCCGACCAATTCAGTTAATAACCATTTGTTCATCACGGATCTACGTGATTCATTATCCTCAATCCAGTAGCGTTCATTAAACGCGGTTGGATCCATCCTCCACCTTCTCTCCATCTCTCTTCTTCTCTTCTCTTCTCTATCGTCATCTTCTATCCAACGTTCCCGAGTAATTTAATTACGTAATTATTTGAACGCGCTAGTAATGCCTTGAGCCACCTTCAATTAATCGTCTGCAATAGCCCGGGTCCAAGTGTCGTTGACGATGCTGGCGTAGATGTGAAGTGTACATCGGAGACAGCCACATTCACCTCCACCATCATAATGATGAATCTCGCTGTCTCACTTTTTTTTTCACCTTCCTCTCTCAACTTCATCCGTTTGTTCTTTCTTTCTTTTACTCTCCTACTTCATTTCTCCCAGCTACTCTTGTCTTCCTGTGCTATTGAGACACTCATTCTTACTTCAGCTACGTTGCATTTGCTGCAACGAGAACTTTAAAAATTCAATGACAGTACGACCGCCAGTTTCCACTCGACTTGCCAGTCCCCTCATTCTGGCCTAAGGCTAATAGCAAATCATATTCTTTGATGTTTTCACTAGATAAAATTTCATCTGGCACTGAGATTAAACAGTAATTTTTTTCCAACATTCTTATTTGTGTATAGATATATAAAAAATAAAAAAATGAAGTTAGAAAGTATTCTAGATCACTGTGATACATTCAAGTTGTAAATATTTGAATGAAAAAGTGAGGATGAAATAAAATGGTTAATGATTAATCATCAATTACATGTGAAGTATTATTTGAGAATATTATTTCACCAGCCTCAAAATCACGATTTTTAATTGATGACGCTCATTCTTCTTTCCTAATTGAAGTTTATGCTGACACCAACAAATTTCATTTAATCACCGGTCTAAGGTAATTGAACTTCATTTATTTTCATCACAAACCACAAAAATGTGCCACCAAATATTTTCATTGTTGTTTTTTTCCTAATTAAAAATTGTGTTGTTCATGATGAATCAATTAGGAAAACAGAAGATGTGATTGGAAGTTTCGATTTCGTATTTTCAATTGAGTTTGATTCCATTCAATTTTGTTAGGTGAGTGAAAACGATGATAGGATGATAAATAAGCAGAAATCGCATGTAAAACGTATTGATACATAAAGGCTATATGCAGTGTTTTTTAAATTTATTTTTACTTTACTCTAGTTACAATTTACTTTTTATGCATGAGTCACCTGTTATTATCTGAAGAACATCAATTAAATATTGTGTCATTGCAATTATCATTTAATTCAAATTTAATCCAGTGTTATCTATATGTTGTGAACAGCGCTAATCAGACGACCATTCCACCTGATAAGAATACCCCAGTGGCGAGGCTACGAGTCGATTAATTACATATATTACCTTGGTGCTTGCTCGCGTCTATAATATGGCTACACAGCAACTCGCCTGGGGAACTATAATTAATGGCCTTTACGCGAACGTCCAGTTAATTGCATTACACAGTCGATAAATATATTAATCATAATATTCAGATATTTTCTAATTTTCACAACAATTTAAAAATAATATCATATCAGTAAATATACACTGGTGATCATTGAAACACACTTGATGCAAATTCTATTCGATCACAATCCAATGAAGGATATAAAAACTTTAATGTCAAAATTTAATGGATATAAAGAGGAATGAAAAACATTTTTCAATCATAAAACACGTCGAGATCATGAAAAGTAACGCATACATAATAACACAAAACTATGAATTTATTATCTCAAGTGCGTGTGATTTCATTTAAAAGTCTTTCAGTAATTCAATTTCTTATACATCAATTTTTGTTTCAAATATATGATAATTATGAACATAAATTGAACTGTATAATTCTGGTGAGTATTGTCATAATTGACAACAGAATGTTTATGTATCTGCTGATTATAAACAGGAAATTCATGATACAATGTTATTTATTATTCATGCAATTTCGAATCGGTATGAATACATGATAGGCAGAAATATGAATTTGATGTCATTCAAAGCGCAAATATAACAGATGATATTGAATTGGTTGATTGAACAGAAATTTTTTCATGTGTGCGAAACAATATTTCACATGAGGTCATCGTAACAGGAGTTGCTATGTAGCTGGAATTTCAACATTGAAATTACAATCAATAATATTCAATTAATTATATTTAATTTTTCTGTTTCAGCAATAGTCTTTCCAATTACCAAACTGTCTAATTATAATTGGGACTAAATATATATTTTTTTTTATAGCAGTCACTTAATCATTCATTTTAAGAAAGTTTGTTTTGCCTGAGAAGAAATTTTCTGACTGTTGATTTATGATGAATGCAGTATTAACTAAATTGAAAATTGCGTTAGGTATATATCAATCACAAGAGTTTGAAGTTGAAATCAAAAACGTCTAACCTATATCGATTGAGGCGTCAACCAACTTCGAACGAAGTTCAGCCAACTGAGATTCCGTAACTGTTACCGAATCTACATTTGGTGAAACTCAATATTGGCAACGTTCAACATCGTTCGATTTGATTTTACATCACTTTTATTTTGTCAGGATTTGAATTCATTCGATTTAACTTTTAAATGTTTAACAGTGAATGTTGATTATTACCTTTGAATTCATGACAAAATATTTAGAAAAACGAAACCAATTTTTCAATATCTAATTATTCATTCAGAATAGCTATTTAATTAGCTCATAATCAATGTGGTCCACCCTGTTCATTTAATAATGTAGAAAATTACATGGCGAATTTTGTTTATGCGCTCACATTTTTTTGCTATCATTTTTTAAAGTGTTTGTAATATTCTATTTTATAAAAATTCTCTTTACTTCATCTAATCTGATCAATATCACTTCCACTACGGCATCCAACTTTGTATTCTATGCTATGGACATAAGTACAATCAAAAATAGAACTTACCATTTACTATGAATTTCCTAAATCATCTGACAATAATTTAATATATTCTGTAACATTATTTAATAAAATGTTCAAGTTAAAATAAAATCGAGACGATGTTTGAACGCTTTCTATTCTCTTGGGAATAATCAACTCTAAAGCGCATTCTCGCTTGGCAACAAGCGAGTTGAATCGTGAAAAAGAAAGTGTAATATCACCCACATAGTTCATAATATTCGAATCACTTCATTTTCAAGTCAGTGATATAAATATTTTCGTCACCATTATAAAATTTATATTGTTTTGCGGTAGGAAAAAATGAGACGGGTTGAAAGAGCATGAAATAATAAAAGAGTGAATGAAAAAGTTGATAATAAAGAATGAGGAGATAAAAAGAAATTTTTTTCCTCTACGACTCTTTTTCTCTGTTGCTGGTTGGATTACGGACGGACGAAGGGATGTGCAGCAAACGAATAGGTGGGTCGTCGTCTGTCTTCACAGGGTCGATATCGCGGGTCATACGCGGCCCTCAACCTCCGCGTCAACTCCCACTTTTATTCTCTTTATGTATCTGGCTCCCTCTGCCACTCATGTACGCGACAATTTTCACTACTTGAACACATATACAAGCGAATTGCGGGTTGATATCCACCGAAGAGCGCAGGAAATTACGAAACTTTGATTTGGTAGACGAGAGTTAGTCTCTCTCATTCTCTTTCACATTCACAATCGCCTCGAATACCCTTTAGTATACCCTGGTGAATTATCTTCCGCCCAGCCTATTGTACAGACCACACCGTATTTCGATTCTCGCCTCGGCTTCCGTTCCCGATAAAACGATTATCCCCGTTGCCAGGTGAACCCACACGATTTGTTGCAACGGTCTTGTATTCAGTTGATATCGATTTTTTCTTTATTTTCTTCACTTTATTTTCCCTTTCTCGTATTTTTTTCCCCCCCGTTGGCATGTAATCTTTTACACTATGATATTTTTTTGTTGTTCACTATATCCAAAGAATTATCTGAAAATAAGATTTTTTCATTGAGATATCGATTGAAGATAACATGAAGATCCAGATCGTGGACAATTTGTTATTTTTTAAATCTTATCACGCGAAAAATTATTTAAATCTGATTATTATTTTCTGAGTTATTTTTATCACCGTCTTCAAAAGAATTTTATTGTTAAGAACGAGATGAAAATGTCAATGTTATCACATCATGTCGTCTCTTGGTATGAAATTGGTTCGAAACAAAATACTCCAAGAATATGAGAATAAAAGAAAGATTTTTTATTCCTTTTTTTCAGAGTAATTTATCCAATGAATAAATAGACAGACTTTCCTTGATTCATTCAACAAATTTTAATCACAATGTATTCTATTTTGTTCACTTCAAAATAAAATAGTTTTAGTATTTCACATTCGAAAAACAATAAAACAAAAAATTTCGCAAAGTCTCATTCCATAATTTGTTTTTGTATAATTTTGATATAAAAATTTAAATCAGTAACTGTAAAATCAAAAACAAATTGATATTTCACTTCAAATTAAATTATAATAATATCGCTGTCAGTATCAATAGCATAATTTTCAAAATGTTCATTCCATTTATGTATTCTTCTATTCGACACTCTCAATAATTTTTAATTCTCACTGTTGCTACCTCAATGACTTCTCATGTACGTTAAGAAAAAGAACAAACATATACTACTATTGTTCGGATATTAAAACCACCACTAATTAATGCCTGCTTGCTTTTGTTGCAGTACGGTAAACAGCTGAAAGATAATTACCGGGCGTTTAAGAATAGAAGTGAACCAACGGGTGCGAGCACAGCAAAGGAGCAATTCAGGACGTACAATGTTTCCAGCGTAAGTACCTTACAATGATTTACTTTTTCATTATATGAACATCCTTTCTCCCTTCTCTCAACATCCGTTTTTTTATTATAAAAACACATAATATCATCAAATATGATTCATCATTATTTCAATTGTGATAAATATCACAAGTGTTTTGATATCTTTCAAACAATCCTATTCATATTGGTATGATTTTTTCCGGACGTGAATGATTTGAATCCAAAGTTGTGCGATATTACTTGGACAGTTTACGTGTTAAGTTACTATAACCGCATCGAATTCACACCTACATGATTAACAGCGCAGAACATGCTAGACCTTATCGCATCACCGTATACATGCACATGCATATATAAAAAAAATATATACAACATGTATGAGTACACAATCGATAAATCAAACGACAAATCATTTCTCGTTAATTGATTTGTGCGGTATGCAAGGTGCGAAAAAATTTCCATAAAATATATTTTATATTTTTTAAAATATGAAATAACTATTTGAAATTACAAAAATATCAAATACTTCAGTGATGAACAACTTGATACTTTTGATATTTCGGATTGGAGTAAATGTTTTCTTCATCTTCTCAAACTCCTCAAGAGGGGAAAGTGAAGATTGAATCCTGAAGAATGATAAGAATAAAGTAAATATTTTCTTTCTTTTTTTTTCATGTAATAAAATGCAACGACGTGATGTTATGCGGGTGACAAAAAGCACTTAATGTATAGCAAGTAATAAAAGCATCGGTTTAATGCTAAATATTTAACAACGACGTGACACCTTTTAAGACGACGTAAACATTTAACCGAGACGGATATCGAGAACAACGGTTTTGTTACTGATATTAAGTAAATATATATATACATATACGAATGAATATATAAACATCTATAGGTGAAATAATAAACAAAAGGAGAATAGTGATGGTAATGCCTCGATTTTCAGTGAAGAAAATCGTATTCTCTCTGTAAAGTGTTTATATATCTTCCATTTTATGAACGTTTTCATTTCACCTTACTCTTTCACTTGTCTACCAAATCCCCAGCACATCTTTTCGCCTTTTCTCTCTCTCTCTCTCTTCAATTCAATTCTCCTTATCCCTCATATATATCTTCTATTCTCCCTTGTCCCCGTCTCAATTTTCCCCCATCACCATACACCATTCGTGCGACGGTTTCTCATCGTTGCGCTATATCAGCTCATCTGCATTTAACAGGCTGCTCGTAGTAACTCTCAAGTCGTTAAAATTTGACGATGGTTGGTGATGCTTTTAGTACTGTTAAACGTCGTATTTTCCTTAACGATCGAGACGAACGACGAGCGTGTGATGAGGATGCTCCAAAAATATATATATAAATATACTTGTATTATGTCACTGCAATGGAATAAGAATTAGCGATATGATGTATCGTTATTTCGAGTGTACTTAGTTCAGCTGAGGATGTTGAATAGATGCCAGGTTGGAGTCACAATGTGACTGTGAAAATGCAAGAATTATTTTGTGAACACAGAAGCAGAATATTTTTTACAAGTAAAAGTTTTTAGAGGGAAACCTTGGATTTATTTTGTCGAAATATGAAAGAGACTTGAATTCTTTAACTGAATTAAAGTATATTGATGAAATTTTCGAGATGGAAATTGAAAGTTTACTGTTATTTTTATGATGGAATTATGCTAAGAAGATAATTCCCAGATTTATTTCAACAAATTCTGAATGTGAAGTCATAAAAATTCAATTTATTTATTATCAAATACTGTCACAATATAACGTTACGATAATAATATGAATGATTCGATTTTTGTTTTTTTTTTGCGAAAATTGAAATGAAAAAATAATTTTTGAATTTCATTTTGTAAATTGATTCATGCGAAATGTATGAGAATTTAGTCGATTTGTGGAGGAATTCTGTCATAGTTTAATTTGTGGATGGAGTAAGAATATTCATCTTCATCCGCCAAAAAACAAAAATTTTAATATAGGTCGTCATTGAACTGTAGGAAAAATTATCTATTGCTATGCAGAGAATATACTGCTAAAGTGATATTAATCGGAAAAACCGTTTGAGTTGGATGGAGATGCTGCAATTTTAGTTCGTACATATTCGCTCACATTCGTATCTTTATCGGTAGGAAACGAATTTTGTATAGCACTAAAACCCTACTTTTGCCAAGGGACTTAAACTTCCTACGACGATTCCATACAAGTGTCGCAGTACCTATACTATAAAATGTGTTTTAAGCTCATGAACACATGTGCCCTTTAGTGATACATATTGGAATTTAATCATTCAACTTCTAAATTCTGTTTTGTAATCCATTTATTCACGTATGAAATAATATTATTTATTGATAATATTGTTTCTATACTTTGTTCCCCCCATTGAAGATTTTTTATAATCTAAAAAAATCAATATTCTCCAATTCTAAATACTTTCAAACTTTTTACATTTCGATACTAAAACTTCGATTTTGTGAAAAAACATTTACGAATATTGTTATTGGGTAAAATTATTTCGCCATGAGACTCAAAATATTTTGACTGTGTGAATTTACCTGACGAAAAAAAAAAAAAAAATGATGTTCAAATAGTAAAAACTACATTTATTTCACCAACAACAATAATCACGTTCCAATGTTTAAACAATAGTAGGAAAAAAAAAATAATAATATCTATCCATACACATTCACTGAATTTTCGATTTTTTCAATCAGTTAGTGCCCCAATTCACACCCTCTCAATTTTTTCCTCATTTCACTGGTCATACTATTTCAATTATCCCACCCCACAAACACATTCATGCGTAATGTCACTACATTCACTAAACTCGTGCTCTTCGTTTCCACCGTGCATTTATAAATACAACGATTACGTCAAATAAATTGACTTGACCTATACGTGATCGAGTGCAATCATGATAAAATACTGGGCGCGATCGTTCATGAACGATGGTTTGTGTCATGGCACACATTCATGAGATTGATTTCAATCATTTAAAATAAAAATACCACATCATCTACTTCTCCAATATAATACAAGACTGAACAATAAGAAAAATCATAACATCACATCGAGAACAAAAAAAGCAAAAATCAAAAACCCGAAAAGAAAAATAATAATTCTTCAATAATCAACTGCGCAAATGCACAAAAAGTATTCATAATTTCTTCCTATCAACTCTCATATGATATTTTTTTCCCCCTCCTTCTCTCTCTATCATCCATTCACTGACACCCCAGAAAAAAAAACGGAGCATACACCCATCAACTCTCTCCCACCCTTCGCCACTTTCTTCCTTTTCATTGGTCACGATCGGTCATTCTCTTGAAAATTTTCTTTCGTCGATTTTTCACATACCACAATTCGATGCTTCTGCAACCCAAAGCAATAGGATATTATATATGCACTCACGTACTCATATGCATCCATGAATATATGTATATATCTGTGCATCACCACAAATACTGTGTAGATGTATACACAGAGAAAAAGCGAACAAGGGTGAAGAGACGTGTAAAAAAAAGAGAGAAGGAATTGAGGCACGTTGGTGCAGTGGTGCACAGAGGGTGGTTTTAAAAAGTCGAGCAAAAAGCCCGGCCGGCTGTTGCTACGCGCGAACTATCGACCGGTCTAGTTGCGCTTCACTCACCCTCTTTCACTCATCCTCTCTCCCACTTTCCACCCACCTCGTAGGTAGTATATAAACCTACGTGTGTATACATATATATATGTATATATATTTGCCGAGTGTGCTGGGATCTCGTTCTCTCTCCTGGGGGCACGAAAAGAGAGAGATGTTGGGAGCTTCGAGGAGTTATCAGAGGAGAGAAATGCACATATATGTTTATATATTGTATGCATGTATGGGTATGTACAGATGAATCGTAGACTAACGTTGTAGAACACAACGTGTGCGGGTTTGTGTATATATGTGTGCCAAGTCCACACAAATGTCTCACTCGAGCACACCAAACCCCCATCGCTTGGAAATCACCCCTTTTCCACTGTACACCCCTATGGCCACCATCAATTTTTCGCTTTTATTTTATTTCCTGGCGATTTTATGTATGTGTGTATGCATCTGTGTGTGTATGTATGTGTGAGAGAGAGAGAGAGAGAGAGAGATAAAAGAGAGAAGTGTAGTTGTGGAGTTGGGAATGAAATGGAAAGGTAAAAGGGAGCGAGTGGACGAAGAGTGCATTGGTTATGCATGCGCTAGTACATATATTCTTTGGATGAAGGGGTTGTGTGCGTGTTGGCTTTTATGATTTTGCAATACAATGTTGGATCGTAAAAATGCATTGCATGAACATAAATTGGTGGATGATATGTATGGGTTTTATATATATATATTTTTATTTTGTGCTTGGTTTTTTTTTGTTTTTGAGTGAAGAATGTGTGTGGATGTTTTGTTTCATATGTAAACGAAGATATGGAATTTATATTTATTTTATTGTGGATTGTGTTTTTAGAATGGGATTATTGATGATTTTTTTGTTTTTTTTTTGTGAATTTTCATCGGTTATTGGAAAAGATATTTTTTGATGTATGGAGATATTTTTGTGTATGGGATTGTTGTGAGGAATTATATTTGTGTTGACATGGTGAAATGAAAAAGAGATTTGAGGAGTGGAGTTTTTAAATGTTGAGTAAAGTTGATTATGGAATTGAGTGGTTACGTTTGAATGAGGTAAATGTGATATTGTGTCAGCGTTTTATTCATATGATGGTTATGAAACGGTTGGGGATGATGGAATGGTGGATTTTATCATGGGAATGCGTTTGGATTTGAAATTTTGTTGATTTATCGAATGAATGTCAGGGATAATTGTCAATTAAATCATTTCGGCATATCCACTTGCATATTATTGATAAATTTCACATTTCCACTGACGTCACGATATGGAAATAATGATTGACGCTTTTTATTGTTTCATTATTGGAAAATTATAATCGAGTATTTGATTATTTTAAATGGGATTAGTTCGGATGAATTATGCATTCAAGTTTGTGTTAGACGAATTGTGAGATCTCAAATTAATAAATAATGATGCAGTCACATTTATTATTCTGTTGAATTAAAGAACGATGAAATGAAAAATGGTAGGAATACGAAAGTTATAGTTTTTCATTGGTTTGTTGATTTCATTGTGGCACAGACTGTGATAAATTATGCGAATCTCATTGTGTGTAAAACAATATTGTTCATCGTTCCTGTTTCATTCAAATATCACAAAGTGGATCGTGTAATTAATATTTCATGTACGAAAAAACTTTTCATAGAATTAGTAAACATAGAAATACCTCGCAATTAAACAGTTGAATGTTTTACGACATGCACTTCAATAATTTTAAATAATTCATATTGAATATTTTTAATTATATTTCATCATCTTTTAATTTGATTATACAGTTGGGATTCATCTAGAACTATGAAAAATTGAAAAAATTTTTAAATTCCTAATATAATATTGATGTTTGCGAAAATTTACAGGAGTGTTTGTTTGACATTTGAAATTCATTTTTTTTTTTTTCTAATAAAAGTCACAATGGACCAAATTTTTTCGTTATCTTTTTTTGGAGTTTTAGAACAATCTCGTCTTCAATAATTAAATAATTCCATGCCAACATAGAATAAAAAATTTCTAACACAACAATTTGAGAAATTAATCAAAAAATCCTTTAATTACTTCTTATTCTTCTCCATATGAATAGAATGAAACTAAACATTAAGACACACGAAATCTATATTTATTTTGGTTGATAATTGAGTTGTGTTACACAGAGTTAATGACTCAATGTATATCGGTTTTAATTAATTTTACGGTCGATTACCCAACAATACACAATGAATAATATCAACATGAAGAATTATTTCAACATAAAAATTCAATCTCAAACCGAACAAAATGAATATCACGATGTGTAAAATTCCGATAAAAAAAATTTCCACATGATACACATTGTATATTATAAAAAAAGTGCACACATACCTAAACCCATACAGAGAAGATATAAAATAGTATTACACATACTCAACTGAAAGGAAATACCGCAATGCGATGGACCCATATTAATTCAACGGCGATTTAATCTCACCGGATGAAACGCGCCAGTAGTGCACACAGTTTGTAAAACTATAGCGCAGCGTTGGATTATTATCAATTATCGCACACTATCACCATTATCATCATCACCCTCAATATAACACAACCTATAAACACAATAAATAAATAAATATAAAACACCATAAGTTAAATATAAAAATGAAAAAAAATACGAATTTAATTATTCACCAACTACAAATTCAAATTTATAATAATCGATTATTCGAATTGATATTGCGAGAAACACCAAGTGGGTAAAATATTAGTTGAGCTTCATACAAACTATCGACCTGTCGCCGGTGTGGTATCATCTCATCTCCTCTACCAATGAAATTTTCACTCTCACTCTCTCTTGTCCCCTCTTGTCCAATTCTCCCTCACCACGAAACCCTAATAATTTTCCGGTCTGACCCGGGAAACTGAACGGGTGGCTCTTGGTAACCTCGAAGCACAGTAATTGGGACGACATTCTCCAACCTCTCTTCTCTATATCTCGTATATATGCACTCTCTATCTATATGTCGTCTCGTTTCAGTATTCTCTACAGGAGTATAGCGAAATCATGTAGATATATATGTAGCCAATGTACAGCCCACTCGCATTATCGAGAGGATCCAAACTTAAACCGGCCTAATCTCCTTCCTACCGTTGGGCTGGTGAGAAGATAGTGAACCCATGGCACATTGGCCATTTACCTTCCGACACCAAAATCCTCTCATCCTCACACGATCTTTCTTACTTTATTCTCTAACGCAATCTATACATATATGTATATATTATTCTTCTTTCTTTTTACTGTCTTACTCTTTTTCACTTTACACTCCTGCTATTTTGTGACGCTCGTCGCCATGACACTGAGTCGCGTCGTGCATGGAAATTTTTAATTTAACTTTACGACCCCACCGAGAAGCGTAACTGACGTTGTCTTTCACCATTCCCTCACACTTTGGCCTTGTGTTCTCTTTACTTTTCTTCATTTTTCTTTTTCTTTTCTTTTTTTTCTCTTTTTTTCCTCACTCTTTTATAAAATTTACTTACGCTACCTATCCGCATATTCTTCTTTCTTTTCTTTTCTCTTTCATATTCTTACGTTTTTTCTTTTGTTTACTTGGGTGAGGGGAAGAGTGGAAAATGAAAGAGGAGGAAAAAATGACCTTACCACTTTTTTCATATTCTCGTTGATTTGTTAACTTCAAGTTTTTAAGGAACATAAAGTGAACGATGGGGTGAATATAGTGCAGAGTAGCGGTTAAGGGTAAAATGGCGGTGGGGAATTGATAGTGAGAAAGTGGAGGGATGTGAGAAAATACCTGAGGAGAGAGAACATATCATGAGAGTGATGGGGAAAGTGTATATTTGCTGTTTGTGTATATTCGTGTATGACGATGAGGGAGTTGTGAGAGTTTGGGGTGGTAAATGAAGGAGGATGTGTTTCACTGTTGAAAGGTGGATTTCAGCGAACGTCATTTGTATGAGAGCAGATGAGCTCAGAGTAGAAATGTGAGATGGTGAGATATGGTGGAACATCAACAATCACAAATTTTGGTAATTGTAAATGTAGAGCTATGTGTACCTAAATGTGTTAATATTTGTGTGGATCGTTCTAAGAGGGGATATAATAATATAGCAAGTTAATGAAGCCTCATTTTTTATTTTTATTTCTGATTGCAATCATCTCACATTGACATTCTGAAGTTTCTATTATTAAATATCATGATTGTGAACTCTTTGTGCTTTTTTTCATCGATGATTTGAATCAAGTGAACAACTTGCCGATATTCTGTTCCATCAGATTTGACAATTGATTATTATTTTTTTGTCATAAAAATAGTATAAATCCAACCATTGTTGATCCCTTATTGAAGTAATCATACTCGTTTCATTATTACTACCAAAAAATGACTTCAACTTCTGCAATTGTCTAGAATTCTTTTGCAGATTTAGCTCACATGCACTTGATACTACGTAAATCCAGTCGAGTTAGGGAAGATCCGATTTCCCCGTTGATACTATTGCGGAATTTCATTTCAAGTTATATCTCGGATGTATATCAAGACGAAACATGAAGGAGCAAGCAGAGAAGAAAGATATTTATTTCAAGTGCATTCATTTCTCTTCATTTATTCCTGATGGGCTTGGCAGAAGTCTAGACGCCATTTCATCAATTTCTATTGTTCCAAATGTTTTTTTCTCTCTTTATATTTTCGTATTGGCCGTATCTTTAAATGGAAGTTGTTGGAGCAAAGAGAACGATGGCGTTTTCAGAATTGTTCATCGAAAGAACGAAGGTATATAAAGAACGATGGTGAAATTCGATCTGTCTCTGTATATATATTTGATATAGAAATTTCATTCTCCCCAGTGAGAGAGGAAAGAAAGGAAAAAGACGAAGTGGAGATATTATTACCTGGACTACATCAAAACACTTGGACAATATTTTATGATATATACGTGATGAAGATAAGGTTGAAATGAGAAAAGGAGAAAAAGTAAAGGAAATAGAGATGGTGAGACGGATATGTAGTTGAAAAGAACGAGGTCGGAGGTAAAAACTCAAGGACGTCTTTTGAAAAAGGATGGGACTGTCAAGTGTACGCAAGTCAATCGTTCTTCCGGCGAACGTGATCCGACTTCTTTTGAGGAAATGAGTTCCGTCTTCGATTATCTCGATTATCCTCTTGAGGAATCCACTGTGCTTCACTTCTCGTTGTGAGACGTCTGGTTTCATTTTATTTTTTTTGCACACTAAGCCTTTTTCTACGTATCGTTTGCCGAACGGAAATTTCAACATATACGCTAGAGAATGATATAATGATAGGAAGAATCAAGTCCAGACATGAAAATATCATGAGAATTTCGATGTTGTAGAGAACGAGAGGAGGAAACTAAATATTGATAAAGCCTTCTATTAATAAAACATGATCTTGTTTGTATAAGTTCTCAAAAAGTATTATATTTCCTCATTGTTGCTTCGTGATGAAAGAATAAACAGGAGTGTTTAGATTCCAAATTGCACGGGAAATGTATGAAATTTAGTAAATTATAAAGTCATTTTCGTATTTTCTTCAAAAGGAAATATGAAAATGACTTCAACTTTCATTATGAACTTTTTCATTGCTTATTTGACATCGGAAATCCGGTGTTTATTTCTTATTTCATACTTTTCAATGCTATTTGTATCCTGTTCGAATTAATTGGCAGGTTCAGCGTACGAATTCGTGTAGAACAGTTGGTTGATGTAGTTTTTATCAGGTGAATTTTGATCAAACAAACGAAATTCTGAACGACTGTTTGATCATAACGAGCGAAAATTATTATTTTTTTTTTCCAATTTCAATTTATACTACTAAATTAAGATACACAAAGGCAACGAATTAAACAAATTTATTTTCTCGTAAACGAATCATTCAACTATTAAAATCTTATAGGAGCACAAACATTATTTGAAATATGAAAAATATTTTTATCTATAACCATGAAAAACGAAAATAAACAAATTTCCCTTTGCCAAACCCATCAACAAACATACGATTTTAATCAAATACAATTTATTTTTTATGAATAGCAAAGCGAATTCCAGTTGAACGAATCATGGATATTTTTACAGTATTTTATTTTAGTTCATTTTTCTTTCCTCCATAAAAATATCAAACAAGTTGAATGGAATCTTCTCGTTTTCTATACACATCAAAGCGAAATCCACCTGCAATATTGCTCGACTATTGCGAAACTTTCCTTTAGAGCCTCACAGTATACATTCATAGTGATATTTCGGTGTAAATATATCACATGAAGTGATACAGAGAGGAAACAAAAAATACCATTGCAATATTTTTGAAATGCCTTTATACATTTTTACGATTAAACTTCACTAGTATTGAATGTAGTTTTGCACATTTTTCGCCAAGTGTGATGTATCATTAAAAAAAAACTTTCATGACATATTCCTAACGCTTTTTCTTTCTTCACACATCTTCATTTTTTTGCACTTAACTTCCATTGCATAATTCATTTTTTTATTATACCGACACGCACAAGTACGAATGAGTTTTGCATTCTAATGATTCCTCGCTCTAAATTCCAGGGCGCATTTACCCATGGAACAAAAGTGTAAGCGCACGAGAATATAATAAAAATACAAATAGTTGGTTGAGTAAAGCTGTGTGAGAAGTTGTGGAAAACCCATTCCACTGACATTAAAATCTTGAAACTAGAACAGCAACAATCCAAATGTGGTATGAGGATCAAATAACAGTGGCAAATACTACTCGCTTTTCTACTCTCCAAATCATCGTTATATCTATACTGCAATTGCAGTGTAAATTACTGTGATTGGTATGTTACATACTATCTATGTCTTACACTTGTATTTTTTATCTATTTTACTGATCGTTGAGTGAGGAATGACAAGCGTATCTGATGTGAAACTAAAATCTTGTCGACACTTTTATGCTCTCACAACTTTTTACGATTCATACACTCCTTTTGGATAACATTCCTTCAGTAATTTATGGTCGAGTTCTACCATTGAATTCCCCTCTTTATTCTTTGAAGTATTTTTTACATTTGATATTCTTTTTTTTCCATAAAATTTCCCACTTTATTTTGTATGCCAAATGGATAAAACGAAATTTCACTAACAATCCTTCATAAAAGAAAACTCTACTGAGATTGAATTTATAGATGGGAGAAAAATTCTTTGTTCGTCCATTCTGATAATGAGATGAGTGAAAAAAAAAATGTGTTCCTACATGAATATACAACAGGAAAAAAAATTATATCTACAATTTGGCAAACCGCTTTTAAACTTGAAATAAAAATTAGACTTTAGATTTTGAGTAAAAAAAAAAATTGAGGCTCTATTTTAGACTAGAATATTCTGAAATGATGTTCTTTCTTCATTCAAAATAATTATAATGAAAAGAATCTCTAATTGAACGTCAAGATTTCAATAAAGACAAAGAACGAATTCCGCGAAATGTGAAAAACGAAAAAGAAAAGAAGAAAGAATGATTATGCATTCTTAATGAATTCTACTTTTTATTTCTATCTGAACAATTTATTGTTCTTCCTTCACTGCGCTATTAAAAAAAATATCATCAATTGAAGGATACTCCACTTTTAGTGTGTACGAATTCATTAAAAATAATAGGCATGAAATATGATTAAAATTTCATCATTACACTTGATATTCTTATACTTTATTTTCATCAACTGCGCGTCGTTTTCAATATAACTACAGTTTCATATATAAACATATTCCTTTTGATTAGTCTTGATGATAAAACATGGTAACAAAAAAGCTCACATCCACACTCGTGCAATAAAGTACATGACATCAATATATAATGAATACATATACAGATATAACAATTGGACACACTCGAATTATCAAAAAGAATTTTTTATGATCCAGTTGACGAGCAAGCACTCTCACTGCTACTGCTGCTGATGGCCTCAGGGATGCGCGTTGATGAAAAGCGAAAAGAAGTGTGCAGATATATATGGATATATCTATAGAAGAAAAGGGCGAAAAATATGAGATGGAAAAAGAAAGTGGAGGAGGTAGTAGAAGAGAGTAGGCGGGTGGTGGTTAAAAAAAAATTGAGCGGGATGGATAAAAGTTTAACTGGCTTTTCCCTCACCTGTACCCCTCTACAATGGACTTGTCTGGCTCGCTGCATTCTGCAGACTGCGGAATCCAATAACCTTCTCTTTGCTTTGCTCCACCTCTTTCGACCCGGCTCGTTTCTCTTTTTTTTTTTCTTTCCACTCCGATTCACTCTTGTCATATCATTTTTATTCATTTTCTTGCTTTTTCCACCTGGAATTATTTTCTCCTTCTTCATCAGCATTATCGTAAAGGAAAAGAATCAGGGAAAGTCATTCGATAAATGAGTCAAATGTTATAGGGAATATTTAAAATATTGGGGAAAATATTTGTTAGACGAATTTTTCATATGTGAGATAACAATTTATTTTTATTTTTTTTACTGTGGAATGAAGGAACTTCTAATTTGCCTGTCTTATGGAATGTTTTTATGATGAAAAAAGCGTCCACTGAAGTATGGAGAGAGAATTTTTTTTTTCGTTATTTTTTCATAATTCAATCGGCCAGGAAAAAATAAAATTCTTTTGTTTAAAAATAAATGATCCCAATTTTATTATCAGAAGAATTCTGAACTATAATTGGATGATATTCCTCCAAATATGATTGGTGTATCGATTTCCAACATTTCATTCTTCACCATTGGAATTCTTAATTATTTAAGTCATAAAAAATCGAATTGACATAACAAAAAATTCACGTTTATCTCGATTTTTACACATTTGATTGAATCATTTGAAATTCGAACAACAATTTGCTGTGGAATTACAAGGACAAGTGACCGTTCTCGATTGGTCACTGATTACACATCAGACGTGTGTATTTAACAATAATATACAATTGAAATGGAAAGAAAAACAATATCCATAATTATACTTGCACTTGTCAATGCAATAATGACACAGTCAATTTATCGGCAATAAATTCAAAAAATTCTCATCATTTATATCTATCAGTCAACATGTCACCATTTATCATATTATATTTGTCCTTTTTTTTTTTTTTTCATTTCTTCATTACTCAACTTTTGACATCTGTAGTACACTATCATCCCAGGCTTCCGAATCATTATCAACACGCGTTAAATATTTACAAATAATAATTATCAATGCCAAAGTTAATCAACTAATCATTAAATATTTAAACGTGAAAATAATTTTTTCATTCTGCCTTATCAGTTATTTTTTTGTATGTTTGTTTCATTGCTCATTAAATTGCGATTTTTTCACTGAACGAGATGATAATAATCATATGAAAAGGCAGAAAATTCCAGTACGGTTTGTAAGCTGTGCACGCGAGTGGATATAAGACGAGGGGTTGCTTGATTGAACGGACTTTATCGCTCGATTCAGGCGACGAGATACTTTCTCTATGAGACTGAGTGAGAAAATAATTCCCCTTCTTCTCTTAACGCTCGGTAGAATTGACAAGAAAGAGAGAAAGGTAAAATGAGGGAGGATGAGAGTGAAGTAAATCAACGTAAGATCCTTCTTCTACACGATAGTCGATTAATTAATTGCAGTGAGAACTTGAGGACATCGTCGTCATTGGCGCCCGCACATCAACATCGATTTTCTCACTTTTACACGCGTAAGAAATTGAAAAGAAAAGAAAAATAAAAGAAAAAGTGGAACACAAAAAAATAAAGGCGAAGAACAGAACAGAAAAAAAAAGATAAAGGACACATTAACTCGAAATGTTCACCGTAAAATTACTTACATTTACGACATAATCGAAGTGAAAGTGAATTAAAGTTCGAACCCTCTTTCCTCAGCACATAACAAAATTGATTGTGTAGGAATAAAAGGGTTGAGGGGCAATTATCAAATAATTTACCATCAATGTGTAAATTATATTCATACAATAGACAATGTATTTTTTTTTACAATTATACACCTAAAAAACAAAACAAACACAAATAATAACCATTGGATTTATGAATAAATTCACATAAACTAAAGCAAATTTCAACAACAAATATAATCCAACGCACAAAATCATTGCTAGGAAGCTTTATGAAAATATTAAGTTTCATCATTTTCACAAAATTCTTTACTAACCCTTTTTATAAATTGAATTGTTGAACAAAGGGAAGACTTGGTAAAAAAAACGAGAGAAAAATATCTTTAAATTCATAATTCATTGAACATTGGCATGATGGCATATAATTATCAATTTCCTCATATTCATCCAGTATCAAATGCACATCTCAATTTATATGATTCCAATATCATTATCATTCTCACCACAATTTTCAATCATTATAAATTCATAATACAATGGATCTAATCACTCATCTACAATCACATGCATACATACATTCACGTACATATTTCATCTCGTTTCCTCACACTCACTCATTCTGTCTTTCACTTCCTCCGCTTCTATATTCCTGTCACGTTTGTAACCCATCTCGAATACCCCTCTAGAGATTGAACGAAGGACTAATCGATATGGACGCACCCCTTTGCATATATACTCATACGCATATACAATTTCCCAGTACATAGATGCATTCAACTTGGTTACGTTGACCAACACATCCACAAGCTTCATTGCTAGACTGACATATATCTATGTATAATTTACATATATATATGTACATATGTATTCATACATACAAATGCGACTTTACACAAACTCTCGCGCCTGCGCTCATATCTAACCTTGACATTGAACAGCTCTATCCCCACTGTTTTTAGCTTGCCAACTTTCGCGTCTCTCTTGCACACTCTTCCTCTCATCCACACTATCAAACAGAAGGTGTGTTTGTATATGTACTTTGTGTGTGTGTGTGTGTCGATGGGGATTTTACATTGCCAGTTGCCTATTTTAGTCTACACAATGCTTGCTAACGGACACGAGCCTTACACATATCAGATCACACTCTGAAATTAATTTAAAAAAAAATAAAGGAAAGAAAATACACACACATAGATATACATATATATACATATGTATGTATCCATATAAATATATATCACGACCCGACCTTGAATGAAAACAAGGTTATACTTCACTCTCTCACACGTATCCATACACATATAAATTTATAGAGTCACATATAGATATATACACACAAATGGGTATTAATCATTCGTCTCATGTTACTGCCAGGCAACCCAATACAAAAATTATCATGCTCACGGTCCATATTGCGGTGTATGGGTAAGGACGAAGTGGAGTTTGACGTGATGTTGAGAAATAATACACACACAGACATATACATATAAATATATATATATTTAGGTAGGTTGACTGGTAGGTTTAAGTATACATGAGATTATATAGGATCAAGGTATACATATATGCGCACATGTTACGTGTGTGATGTCGAGCCGATTATGGACCGCAAATCTAAGGAGCGTACTTCCTGTATAATGTGCTACTATGATTATCTAATCGACTTTGACGAGAGACTTATATAATCCATGCATTCAGGAAACACCACATTTACAATTATAATAATAATTATGATCTGTATATATTCAAATGTACCTCTGTCACTATTATATTATTTTGAAACACGTTTGTTAACACGAGTTTGTGCATAGTTGTGATACGTCGGATTTTTTTTTTTTTTTTTTGTTGAAAAAATCTCTTTGACCTTCATTGCCATTGAAAAATTTTTCTAGAGCTCATTTTTATACGTTTATAATCCAAGACTAGTAATACTGTCATGTGTTATAATTGCCATATGATACTTAGTGTCTGTGAGTATGATCACTGTAGTGGAAACAGTGCGTATATAGTCAGACATTGATATATGGATTTATAAATGTAGCGAGTATTACATCAAACGTTTTTTTTTTTTTTTGATATTGTTATCGCACAGTTGGAAATGTTTTTTTTTGTTTTCTTGTGTAATTTTATTATGGAAAGGATTTTTGGTAGATATTTGAAGATAATGAGAAAGGAAACATGAATTTGGAATGTTTATCTATAGGGAAAGTTAGTGATAGGTTGGATATGAGGTAAAAATTAAATAATTCGATGGTGAAATTAGTTAGGGGATTGTGGAAGGTTTGGTGGTTACATTTTTTTGAAAATTGTCTGATTAATTTAATGAAAGATGTGATAATTTTTATGAGCGTCATCGAAATTCTTATTTTTTATGTTGTTGAACGTGAAAATTAATCTGGGAAAGATATTTCGTGTTGTTAAAGAACATGGGCGAAAGTGTAATGTTAATGTCATCATACCTTATACTAGAATGATCTTTTAAAAATTATATACAGATTGAATTTCATGTTCAACCTTTTTTTAACTTCCTAAAGATTCATCATTGTTAATAAACATAAAATTTCCATTGTTTCTGTATAAATATGAAAATCGAGATATAATCAATGAATATGTGAGAAATTTATTTATTTTTTGATTTGTATGTATCAGATATTTTCAAAGACTCAATTTCATATTTGGTTTGAGTATAAAGTTTTATGAATACGGGAAGCTATGCAATTTAATATACACATGTGGATATATCGAACCACATTTCATGCCTGGAGGATACATTTTCGCTCTTGTCTCACTCATTCTCTTCCTCTTTGTTCCATCTCTCTTTCTATGTGCTGACCCAGGGGACAAGTGGTCAGAATTTCTTCATGAATGTTGCCCAGTTTGAAATTTATTATCACTGGAAAAATGCCACGAGTTATATCGCATACATATTTTTGGCATATTCTCGTTGAGATTCAACAAGACAATGAAGCTCATATACCAACGTAGGTACAATAGATATATGCAATCGCAAATATATAGGTATAGGTATTATATGAATTGGCACATGAAGAAAAATTCTCTCCACCATTTTACTGCCCAGAACGACAAAATATCTCATAAATGTTCAAGCGAGAATTTTATCTGACTAATACACAATGCAGTATCTTTTACAATGACATTCCTTAGAGTTTCTGATGTTAAATTAGATCTGAGTTGATATATTTATTGGATTGTTGTATTGTCAATAAAAAATATATATCGTTGATAAATATAAGGAAATAAAAAAGATTCATGCGTTGGCAACAGCAATAACTACTTATTGAAATTTTTTTTTTGCTGCTGTTCCTTCACTACTTTATGTCACATAAAGATTGAAAATAAATTGATGACAATTTCAATTGAAAAGAAACTTTATGTTGTGGGTTTTTTTTTGTATGGATTATTTTTAATTACTTCAATTATACAAATCAACATAAAAATTGATGGATATGAAAATTTTGTATTCTAAAAAGATCCAATGTAAGAATTATCTACATTTCAATAAAAGAAAAAAAGGTTTTCACGATCGATGAAACACAAAATTGATTTGAATATGAATTTCATAAATGCAATTTCCTATTAATTTTGTTTTTATACTAAATTGAATTTACGCAACTCATGTTTTTATCTTTCAATCATCGTCGTTGCACCGAATTTGCAATCAAATTAAAAATTACATTTCAATTTGAACTCAACTGAGACGAAAAAAACGAGTGTAAAACAATTCTGTGCAATATGCAGCAGTTCTTCATTCGTTTTTCTTTTTCTTTTGAATTATTATCTCCGTCCTACTTTCCGTTTTCATATTCAGTCACCACTGATGCGTATTATCTATATCGAAGTCATTTGTTTTTCTTCAACAGTGAAAATGTCATACAACATGTAAACCTTCAACTACCCTCAGGGATTTTGTTTTTGCAACCCTTTCTAACTCGTTTCCTCATCCATGTTTCATCATTCCCATTCTCAATATCAGCTCGATCGCTTTTTATTTCGAATGTCTTTATTCATGCACTGCTCCTCTTTTTTCCTCCTCTTATTTTCTCCATTGCATTCTACTTTCTATTTATCTAATATAGGTATATATTATTCATTTCCAATATTTTTTTTCCCTCTATTCGTCTGGGCCCAGCCAGAATACCTCGTTCATTCGCCCCCTCGCTCTTTTGGCTCACTTGGATGAAGGTGGTCCCTTTCACACGACGGAAACTCGTGCGCAGGATCGTCCACCGCAATCTGATCGATATGAAAACCCCATGCCATTGCTTATACATCAACATATACACATACATATGTGTATTACATGCAGACACACTGACAATGTGACGTTGATACTCGCAGTCAAACCGGTTTTACAAACTCGACACGTTTATTATATACAAAGTCTATCTATCTTCTTCTTTCTCCTGGTGAACGTGTAAAATTTAATATTTTCTCACAATTTATGGAGGTTTTTATTGCGCAATAATAACCCATAGTTATAAAAAAAGGAACCGAATTACCAAATTATCTTTGATGAATACATAAAATAAAATTGTTTCTTTTTTTCTTATTTCTTTCGTGTTTTTTTTTCTCTCTTTCGTTTGTTTTTTCACCAATGCTAAAGTTATAACTGCCACACATCACATTCGTTTTTATTTTCTTCAATTCACATACACATATATTATGCCTTCTCTTTTTTTTGCATCTTCGTGAACATTGAGACATTAATAATTCAGGAGGCAAAAAGTATTGTAGTATTTTCAAACATTTTATTTTAAACTAGAGTGTTGCCAATGATTTTAGGTTATGTGAATTGAATATATTAATTTGAATGGTCTAACGGGATTTGTATAGTTGATATTATTACAATTATTAAATACTATAGAAATAAAAATATCAAATGCAAGAAAGTGATTAAAAAATGTTAATCTGTAAGCAATTAACATTTAAACAAACATGACGGAAATATTTATTCATTGACTAAAAAATACAGTAGAAATGTTGTGAGAATTCTTATTACAATTGTTGTATGCACAATTATAATTCTTGTTCGTTATATTCAAAATTATAAGTAAACAATCATCACCATCCCCATCAAATAAAAAAAGTAGAAGAAATTGATTCTATAAAAGTATATGATATAATGAAATATTTCAAATAGTGAAAAATCACGAATTTAAAATTTCCATTCATAAATTAATTTTATTGTTAAAATTATTTTCAAATTCTTTCACTCAACCAATTTATAATTAATTCACAAATTTTGACCACAATCTAGATTTACTCATGTGTATCTTAATGAGTGTAACAGATTCACCAATGATTTCACCAAAAAATATATTCACATGAAAGATGATTGCTCAATTATTTTCCATGATCGCTCGTTAATTCATGATATCAATTTCATTACACTCGATTTGACAATGAATTTACGCTACGAGAAATATCGTATACTAATGTATATATACATATACATATAATGAACAGGAGGGTAAATGTGCCAGCAACGTATAGGGGTAGTTATTTTTCCCGACGATTTACAACCAAAAAAAAAAGGGAAATAGAAGGGAAAAAAAATGGCAAAGTAGTGGTGGTGCAACTCACGGGATTTGGATGAAACACGACGGGCAGGTTCATAAATTGCCAAGATCCCAAACTACTGCATTCTCATTTCTCCCTTATTCATATTCTTCCTCCACATTTCATCGCTCCTTCCTCTCTTGCCCTTATTCATTCTTCATTATTCTCTCTTTCTACTGTTCGTATATGCATATATATAATCGCGCTCGTGCACACATCTGAACCACGAAACTTTGAAGACCTTAATCATATGGGTTTTCTAGCGCCACTCATAAATATCCTCGATGCAAGCTCAAAGTTGGCTGAGATCCAACACCGTTTAACCCTCGCTTAGTCGATCTCGGACACCGCACTGTCTCTCTTATATATTTATCCATGTGTATGTGTGTATATATTTGCACTCATGCATTTGGGATTTAGTAAATCTCTTACAACTATATTCAATTTGCCGTTCTTGATGCTTTATCAAAGTCACACCTCTTCCGAATTACACGCGCATGAGAATAATATGCTATTGAAAATGTTACTTAGGTTATTATTTTGGAGGAAATGATACGAAGAATTTACAATAATTAATAGTTTTGATTTTATAATTAATTAAAAGCACTTGGGGATGACATTCTGACTTTTTTATTAATTTTATTGAAGTATATTAAGGTTTTTTCTTTCTGAAAAGTTCATGAAAAATATTTTTAATGGAATAGAATTAACTTTCTTTCATCCCCCTTTGGAATGTTTTAATATGCATAACTTTATTTATTATTGAGCTATAATATTCAAAAGAAAAAAAAAATTAACTCAAGATTTTTTTCCTATTTTCTAGTTCAATTCTAACTCAAAACTGTTATATAAATGTATCTCTGTAATTGTCTTCAATGCCTTAATGAGAAATCTATAATAAATTTAAAAATCACAATCGCTTTGTAGGGAACAATAAATTGAATCGAATTTGATTGAATTTTCACGATATTTTTTCATCCAAACAATTCACGAAGGAAATAAGTAGGGAAAGAAAAAGGGATTGATGGACAAAATGAAACAAATCTGAAAGAGAATCGTCGTGAAAGACGCTGGGGTATTATAATGGTGCGTGCGTCACTGGAGTGAAGCCAGTCAGGTGACGTAATGCCACGGGATTTCCCCCATTGGCAATCACGTGCGCGAATGTTCAGACCGGTCACGGTCAAGGCCAACGGTGAAAAAGGATCGCTTTTGTATCGTTCAAGGGCTTCGTGACCACAGGACCGACGAAATGAAGGGCAAATCAACGGGTGTGGAGGGTAAAGTAAAAACATATGCTGAAGTGAAAGGAAGATATTATTATAGGGGACGAGAATGAACAAAAAAAAAACCTGAAAAAAAGTCCACGTGGCTTCATCGTTCACATTCAAGGTCTTTGGATTTATCGACTGCCAAAATTTAAAAGCCAGTATAGGAAATTGAAAATATCCTTCAGGAATAACATCAGGAAATATATTTTTTTCAATTTTAATTTATGCAATGTCTTGAGATTTTTATGTAATGAAAATAATTATTTTCAATGGATATAATCAGGGCCGATTGTATTTTTGTTAATTAATATTGTTGATGTGACATAAAATGTTTTAGTTATACAAATTACAAAACGAAGTACAAAACAAACTCTCACATGTCATGTTGGTTGTCTCATAATTAATCAACAATTTCGCAATTAATTATGAACTTTATTGAAGTTTAATCAATAATTGTTATAAAACAAGAAGGATTTGATAATATAATTTCTTGATAACACAAATTGAAAACAAACATATACTACCAAATAAGTTCTAGATCAGCAAACAATTCTGTTTCATATTTCAGAATTTCTAACAATCAGAAGACAGTAAAGAATATAAAGCATAAATAAATTTTCCAATAATCGTCACATTCACCTAAAAAAATTGAAAATTTTTATGATGTGAAATGAATCTGAATCGAACATAAAAACGTGAAGGAATTATTATTAACAATTTATCCCTTGCTTTAGTATATATTACAAATCACAAAATACTTTTGGGTAAATTAATTCCTACACATAAATTATTTGTCATTTGTTTCCTCTTCTCATTCATTTTGATTTGCTATTTATTAGAAAAATTTTATTCTTATTGTCACGTGAGTGACAAAAGGAGTTGAATTATATGGAGTATCGTTAATTGGCTTGGAACAATGTAACCACTCGTCACTTGCCCTATGACATTGAATCTAATGTAGATATAACGAAGACCATTTGAGCAAGTTAAAAGGTACATTGAAGTTAATAACGAATTGAGCTATAAAGTCACTTGTGAATTTAAATATATATATATATATATATATGCATATATAGTTGAACTCTACGGGCAAATATAAGATATAGAGAATGAGAATTGGCTGAAGAGAGATAGCGGAAATATATTAATTTCGAAGGAATAGTTCTTGGTGTCAATAACCAGATGATTTATACGTGGGCAGATGAAGAAGAAGACAAAAACGACCACGACGATTGAAACCTTTGGAGCGTCGCAATCAGACGAAAATAAACGAATCAAACACAGTAATGATGGGGGTCTTATGTCTTGTGAATTAATGAAAGCCAAGTCAATCGAGACCAATTACTTTCTTTATATCACATGGCCCTTGCATGATGCTTTGTAACTCTAAAAGTTGTTTGGGGAAGAAATGAAATGAGTAAAAGTTTTATTTCTTTCTGATTGAATTTCCACCTTTAAATTACCGCAAGAGATTTCATTTCATTTATTTCTTCATTACTTCTCTCGTCTTTCTTCTTCGTCTGTGGGTAAAATGAACAATGCACAAAGATGAAAATTTTCTCTAAAACTTCTCAAAGAAATCTCAATTTAAAAATCAACCCTCCATTACATCCAATTTTACTTCATGAATTTACATTTTATGGATTTTTTTTATTGAATTCATCATTATAATGTCAAATGTTTGATCAGATGTTGTCAAATTTATCAACTACGATATTTTAAAAAGAAATTTCCAAGTATTTTTTACACAAAATGTTTGATAGTGTTGTTGATTATTTTGAATATTTTGCAATGTCAAAACGAACTCAAATTTGATTAATGAATAACTCATCATTCAATTTCTTGAGTTTGGAATTTCATCAATGTTCATATCAAAAAATATTCAATCAAAAAATTAAGTTAAACTTTTTCTCTAAAAAAAAATGTCTACATTAACTCTGGATTTGCTTTGTTAATAAAATTTTTGTTCACGAATAAACTTTTTATACTTCCTGATTTTCATATTTATCCTGTGAAATTCACACCGTGACAATTATGACACGCGAGACGCACTCAATCATTATTCAACGGAAATTCAACCCGTGTAAAACACAAACAACACAACATCATATATTCGTGAATATAGTAGAACACATGCACGCATACAGACCAATACTTTTCTCACATTTCTCTCGTCCCGTCTTTCTCCCTTCCTCCCTCTCAGTTGTTAAGTTCGTGCTCTCTTCCGTTGTGTTATTCGCTTGAACCACTTGCAGGAAGTCGACGTGGAACGCCAACGATTTAGCCGCGACAAACGCGACGGGTGACTTTGCGGAATCTAATTAACGATCTGATGCCATGGCCATTTGACACGCCCCGGAATAATCGTAGTTGACATTTATATGATTCGCCTTCTCTTTCTTTCATCCTTCGCTCTTTCTCTTGCATTCACTTTCATCTCAATGTTTATTATTTTTCATTAAGAAATTTTTTTTTATCCACATTATTGATTCACATTCATTTCAATTTCCTCATGACAATTTATCATTGTTTCATTGACAAAATGTAAATCTTATATTTATATTATCTTTCCGTTATTATTTATTTATTTTCATGAATGCTCATCCATTCACGGTCATAGTGCCATTGAATATCGAATTTTATTAACGATGACAAAGCATTTTCATTTGTACAAATTTTATCATCACAATTGGATTTTAAATAGTTTCTCATCCGATACTTTTCATTTCACGTCAATCAATCGAATATTTAATAACTGTTGCGATTGTACCTTGTGATATTCCAGTGCTGTTGCTCATCGTGGTTCGAATATTTGTCTGTTACTTTCACTTGTGATGTCTCATTCGAATAAATCTGAATATCAAATCGAGAATAAACATGACAAATTACAAAACATCATTTTCTCATCTATAAAACAACCAAACTTCAATTTCTATAATTCAATCTCAAATATGATTTCTCGCTACAAATTTACATTAAGCAGAAAATGTTTCTTCTTTGAAAATAAAGAGATTTTCACATTCAGAATAATTTACTTACATTATTCCAGCTGCGAACATATAAATAATAAAACAATAATCTAAAAAATAAAATGCTCTATATCTCTATAAAGCCTTTCAGATTTTTTTATCACTACCAACATTAATCTTTTTATTGGAGTACAACAGCTGCATAAAATTAATTTGAATATTATCTGGATCTAACCAGTAACATAATCATCAGAAAAGATGACTTGTGAATACTCAACTTCCTCAGGGGGTCTTTCTTCCTAGTCTTGCCTTCATAAATATCCCCATATATACATCCAATTTTCATTTCACAATCCCATAAGGTAATGTGAAATGAGAATGAGTCTTATAATGTTGAAAGGTGAATAACAAATAGCAGAAGCAGGAAAAAAAACGAAAAAAAATTAAAAGTGAGTATGCACCGAGGGGATTGTAAATGAAACTATGTCTGAATACAATAGTATAATGCATGTGCATTCTCATTTCTCCCTCTCTATTTTTATTTTCCTCCCCGCTTTCATTTTCTTTTTTTTCTTCTTTTTTTTCTCTTCTCATTGCGCTCGTTGTTGTCATCCCCATTCTGTCAAGTACACTCACACTCTGATGAGAACGTTGGCACGATAATGCAAGCGCAGCGCGTTGAAACACACACCTACTTTTCTTTCTTACATCCCTCAAAAGCTTTGCCCGTTGACAATACAACATGCGCGTGACGCACAAGGGTTGTGTAAACATTGTAAACCGAGGCGCATTCCGCTCCGTCGCCACCGCGACTCAACGTTGAGTGTAGAGGAGTCTTACACTACTTGACAATGTACATTACTTTATGTATATTTGTAGATTGTGCATGTGTTGGTACATACTCATACATTACTCCTACACACAGATATATATTTTAATTGCATACATATTCATTTTTATACACACATATTTTTTAATGTCAATTTACAAAATTACATCTGTTGTTCTCGCTGTAAAAGTGGCGCTGTAAATTATATGAAAGATGAGTACATTTTTATGTAGCAAGTGGGAAATGTTTAACAAATTAAGTTTTTAAATATGAGAAACGAAACAAAAAGAATTGTGGAAGGATTTTGTTTTATTACTTTCATGAAAATTATGAAATTGATGTCAAGAGTTTCTATATATTCTCATATTAAATTAAATAATTTTGATAATTTTTTTAATAAAGTAAAGAGAAATATTAATAATGATTTCGTTAATTGTTTGAAGTTTTAACTGTTAGTTCAGAATTCATTTGAAGAAAAAAAATATCCTCTTAATACACAAACAAACAAAAAAATCAATAAATATTATATTTCGATGTCTGTAAAGTTAAATGAAGATGTTGAAACTCATCTTAATTATCGCACCGAACTGATATGATAAAAAAGTTAAACATTCCGATTCTCATTCCTTCTTCAACAACCCTTACAATCAATAACCCCCATAGTCTCAATTATCTCAATAACTTACGAACAAAATGAAAAAATTGAAGAACAAAAATCTTCATCTCAACATTTAAAATATTTCGCATCGAAGCCCTTCCACAATATCTCCAATTCTCCACTCAATAATTCTAATTAAAGAAATATATAAATGTATGTACTAAAATAACTGAATTATGCATCTAAAATTTTGCACAAAATCAACCTAATTTTAATTGAAACAACAAGAACATACAAATGTGACAAAAAATCCTGAAATTAATCTTCAAATAATAAAAAACCTTTGGATCAATCGCATTTATTAAGATCATAAAAAAGATTTAGCCACGTCAATATCCCCTACGAAAGGATTAAAGACAAAAGTGTATCATATATGCATGATGTCAGATATATGCAAACTGTGTATAGATGTGTCCCAGTTGAATTGCAGCACGAATTTTGCTCTATCTCGCGTACACACGTGGCGAGAAACTGGGCAGAAGCATAAATTAGCAACGTCGTGCGCCAACTATAGGGATATCTACTCCATCTCCATCCCTCTCCATCCCTCTCACTCCGCCCCTTGGTCTCGCTCTCTCGTCCTCTACCTCTTATGCATTAGAAACATCTGCGCACGTGCACAACCGGTGTATGCTGCTCGCTAGGCTATTCCGGAGCTATGAAATACGATTACGAATAGTCCTCACGTAGGTAGCACATACGCTGTATATATATCTATGCATATGTATTCGATGGTTATATACATAGAGACAGATTGTAAATAGGCGTATGTATAGACAATATGTATATGTAGTAGAGACAAATGGCATTGAGGAGGAAATAGAGAGAGAGAACTAGAGGGAGGGAAAGGATTTTAAGAGCAATATTTTCTCTCAACTGTAAAACAAAATTCTTCCACAAATGTACATTAATAAAATAGTTTTAAATGTTTATAAATAAATATTTATGAATTAATAGAATGCAACTTATGAGTTAATGGTGATGAGAAGTAGTACATGCCACGTTTGTACAGAAGTTTATTTTACGAGAGAGAAATAAAAATGTTTATATGTACGCGAAGAATTGATTTATTAGCATTTTTGTTTCATATCAAATATTTCAAACAATAAGAATAAATTGAGTTGAATTGATTTCGTGAATTATCTGATATTATTCAGTAATTTTTTTTTTTTCTGTGCATTGAGATGTATATTTTCTAGTGTATGTGGCGAAGACAATGAGTATCTACCGAAATACGCTCAGAAAATTCTTCCTTAACAATTGCAATCGATTTGATTTGTGAATTTGATCTTGTTCTATTTATATTATATCAATTTTAATCTGAAAATATTCTCAGTTTCAATCGCTTCTTATTTAATTAATATGCAAATTCAATATCTGTATTGAACAGATAAATAAATTCTTATTCAAATGAATATTTATTGAATAATTTCCATTCAATGTAATTGTTAATTCATTTTATGTAACGTATTTTTATTACTAAATCGACAATAAAATATTTATAAAGCCGTTGAATTTGAAATAATATATTTCCGGTAAGATTACTGAATGATTTATTTTTTCCATAGTGTGAAATAGAAAACGATAAAAGAATATTAAATTTAATAATAAATAAAAAGTGAGAGTTGGATCACAAAAACCATCACGTGCACGGCTGCTCTGCCATATTACATTTGGTGAAAATACATATCGTTGTCAACACATCAACATTGCACATCGGACATTGCAGTATAAACATAAACGACGTGTTCCCAGTTCGTTCAAATATACATAACGTCATGCACGCCCAGAATACATAAGTGTAATATCAACGCAAACGTCAAGCCAAGGCACATACACAAACCTTTGGCATATTCTCGATTCATAGTGGACGTTTGAGGAATTGTGCATTCGTACTTATATTATATAAACATAATACATATTCATAAAAATAAATATAAACAATAATAAAATCATGTAACATTTTTTTCAATTCGTCTATTACAAATGACAAATTATCAAACATCAATTTGACATTCTCATTCACAATTCCATCCAACAGATATTCAATTTCTTTCAATAATTTCTAACCTCAAATCATGTAAAACTTTTGTTTATATAAATAACTAATGGATGATGAATCAATTGATAATGATCGAAACAAATTTGAATTAAGTGCAACTAATATTTAATATAAAACCCAAAAACATTTCTCTTGACAATGAATTAAAAAAGTATTTCATCAAACTGCTAAGTAGTAAAATAAAAAATTCATCATTTCGTCAGCTTATCAAGTTGGCAAATTGTCGAATAGACCTTAGAATACTTTGACTAAACATTTTCTCCAAAATATCAAAATTTCCATCAAGTATGCAACACGAACAATCTCCATAAACTATTCCTCTTGAACAAATATATACATATATAATATTATCCTTCATGTATACGTCAATAGAATATCCATAATAACACAGCCTCGTCTATGTAAACTGTACTCATAGATTTATGATGATACCTAGATGCTATGTATAAGCAGTTGCACTGTGAGATGATGGAGATTCGTGTAATATATATGCATATACATGTAGTTATATGAAATATATGGGAGGGGAGTTGCGAAGAGGTTGCAAATGATAACGCCTGCGCAGTGACGTCGATCAGTGCAGCGAGACGTGCATGTGCATCGCGTCGAACTCTGACGCATACTACTGCAACCTACTGAGGACAGCTGCTGGCGTGTGCCTAGCAACAGGCAGCACAGGGGTTGCCAACCCTTGTCCCTTTAATTCTCCTATTCGTCCTTATTTTTTTACCCCTGTTTTACGTCTTCTTTTTTCCCTTTTCTTTTTTCTACTGGTTCTTTGTTCCTGGTGCTTCTTCCATCTTCTACTCAACGTTGATTATATATACTTCTCTCATCATTTTTTTTTTATTTTTTTCTTTTTTCTCTGCTCATTCTTTTTTTTTATTTATTCCTCTTTTTCTTTTTCTTTTCCTTTTTTTCTTCCCTGCCTCTACCCATGACATTCACGATGAAATCCGCGTCATTAGTTTTTACACAACGATTACGTAATTTTGCAACGATGCGTATATAGATGTATATGGAGGGTATAAACCAACACTGTGAAACCACAACGTTATACAGATGTGCATCATCATGTGGAATATTTTTTCTCTGTTTCTATTCCTCTTCGTTTCTTCTTTTATCTTTTTGGCATCGTGCCGACTCACAACTCATTTGATGATGGATCAGAATATTTTCTTGTTTCTGTTCTTTTTTTCTTTTTTTTAGTTTTATCTTATTCTTCTGTTTTTTTTTTGTTTTATTTTGAATGTTGGATTGAAAGATCGGGGAAAGCAGGAAATGGGAAAGACATTGATGATGGATATTTTATTTCTTTAATTTCATCTGATTTTGTTGTTATTATTTTTTAATGTGTATAGGCATTCATGTGAGAGGACAATGAAGTATTTTTGAATGAATTTTTACTGATTTTATGTTAATGGAGATTTTAAGATAGTGAAATTGTGCAAAAGGAAATCTTTGTTTTTAGTGTTCTTGATATGGTCGATTATGTATTTTTGATTTTAATTATTCATTTCAGTCGAGTGGTTGATTTTAAGTAATGCAGATGTCATATTTTGGTGTGGATTAAACGAATTTGAGGGTTTTTGAGTGGAAGTTGAAATTTTGAAATGGATAAATTTATTGACAGAATTTTCAATTGAAACAAACGAATTTTGTTTATTCTTGAAAAACGAAAAGCAATGAAAATTACAAATGACATTTTCTTCAGATACAAAATTTTTTCCTACTTAATGGGTGATAGTTATTATCGACTCCACTTCCGGTTAAACCGGTTAAAATGGTGACAAATCGACTATGATATAAATACCGACAGTACTACTTTAATTATATACCGATAATTCTAAAAATAAACATCATTTTCATAATTATTCTTCTCTCCATTAATTCATCACAGATGACGACCTTGATTTATTAGTGACATTTTAAAAATTCACAAAATTTACATTAAATTTCTTCCATTTAAATTTCCGATAAGGCTATTTTTATTCTTGCAATATTAATTTCTTAAATAATTCCAGAATATGCATGAGAAAGTTTTTCATTGATATAAACACCACAATTCATCTCTTCAAATATTTATACATTTCAAAACCATAATGATAATAAATTTATTTTTTCTCCAATCTTCTATCGAATCTCACGATCGTGAGTTAATTATTTCCAATGCATAAACCTCGAAAAAATAGAAAGAACCGAATGAATTGATGGATAAATATCTGATATATTTCAGCAGAAAACAAATAAACAAAATATTTTCTAATATTTACAATACATATAATTTCACAAACGCAACAATTTTTATTAACCATAAAAAAATGGCTAATATTTTATCTATCAACTAAAATTATTCAAATTGAATTGTACAATCAATAAAATAAAAAAATTAACGATGAGAAAATTCAACGAAAAAAATAATTGCTCATTCATTCAACAACAAAATGTTATAAATAGAAAACAAAGTTTATCTTGCACAACAATTTTTGATATCAATTCAAATAATTCTTTTTTCAATTTATACCGTCGTTAATTCAAACATGTCATGAACAATTATATATCCACATAGCCATTAGTTTTGTAATAATAATTCGAAACACTTCTCGCATTGTTCATTGTTCCTATGTAATCATCGAGAGTGCATCTAATGAATTTGGCTTACTCACTCTCAGTACATTTCCTCATCTGCCCATACATATAAATATATATCGACACACAGACACACATGTCTAAATAACTTGTCTCTTCTACGTGAATTCCTGAAAGTGCACTGAGCATTAATAGCAATAGATAACTTAACGAAACTGTACACGAACATACACGCAACATTGTAATGGCAGTGACGAATCGTTAACAAGAATAGCGACAATGACTGAGTTGTTCCACTGTATACATAGCAATCATATTTTATTTTAAATATTCCAACAAAGTTAGAATATAAAATTAGATAGAAAATTCAGGGAGATAATGCTAAGATTATATATTAGTACATACATAAATACATAATCTAACGAGAAGGTATAAAAATTAAAATTGCAAACAGTGATTGAATGCAACCATTACTTTCTTTGGAATAAAATTCAAAATAGCATTTATAGCCTCGGCATCCACATTAGCATTACGATATTTATTTCTGGCTGCGTGCATTTAATGAAACATTTCAGTTTTCTTATGTTACATTCATCTATTTTTAATTCTATTACGTTTTATTTCTTTCTTCCTTCTTCAGTTTTTTCTTTTTTTCTTCCTTTTACTACACACATTCAACATGTTTGATCCACTCGGCAAACAATGAACAGCTTTAATGTAAAATGCAATTTAATACTATTCAGCGTTGCGTTTTCCACATCAGCACCATCAGACACGACACCTGAATATAAACTTCCTGCTTTACAATATGCGGGATCATCTCGCGCGCGAGCACGCCCGCCATTATCGTAATTAGTTTCATCGCTTCTATGTATATTGTTATGTATATATGTATATTTTTGTTTAAACTGAATGCCAGCAGTGTTCTATTCCGCACCGATGCATATCGGCAATTGGACAATTATTTTCTGGTTATTTTTTCTTTTTTTCAAACTTTTTTTTCTATGTCTTTGTCTTTTATCTGTACTTTCTAAATGTCGGAATGGATCGATACACGTTGGTGGGCACTTTCCATCTATGTATATGTGTTCAATTTATATATATATATGTATATAGGCATGTACTTTATGAGTGCATTGTAAATACTTGTATGTATTGATTACAGCTGTGTCATTTTCATAATTCCATATATGGTGGAATGTATATAAATGTTACTATAGTATTACTCGTGTGTCTGCCATATGGCGAATTATGATTATTTTACAGTTGCTGTGGGGAAGTCTGTATATAGAGTGATGAAAGAGGGGGAAGACAATTTGTGACGACAGGAAGAAAAGAATAACGTCGTCTTTTGACGACTTCTGAACGGCATCTTGTCACAGTGTGACGGAATAAAAAAGTGGCGTTTTTCGCTATATTCTTTTCTTCTTTTTTTTTCGTATTTTCGACATGTGTTTTTTTTTTCTTCTTTTATCGTTCGGTGATATTGTTGAATGTTGAGGAATATTGAATATTTGTGAAAGTTTTTTCATCGAAACAATATTGAGAATAGACAGATTCGTTATGGCGCTACTGTATTTTGAGAAGAAATTGAAAAAGAAAAGTAATTTTAAATTGAAAATGATTGGGAGGTTTTTAATACTTTCTCGATTTGAGAAAGTTATATTTTTAATTTATTGTTAGGGAGGATTATTGTGAACAGATAGATTGTTCAATTTTGTAAATAATTTTTGGCATAATTCTGATAAAAAATTGGGTGGGAAATCATACGGTTTCGATTTCGATCAGAATTTTTGGTCGATGATTACCAAATCCTTCAGTTTGGGACAGTTATTTGATAGGGTTGTTTTAGAAGGAACTAAAAAAAATATTTTTGAGGAGTAGAATTATCAGAAGGGAATAAACAATCATAGTAGAATGTGTTCTTGAGAAAAAAAATTATTGTAAAATATGAAAGATATGATTTTCTTAAAACTTTCATGTTTTACTCTCAAGGATATTTTGACAAATTTTATTTATGAAAGTTCGAATAATTGTAGTGATTGTAATACTTCTAATAGTGTGAACCAACCTACAATATTATACCGTGTTAAACCTCCAACTTTATTTTTCTCGACACAACTTTTCATAATACGGCAATTTACATTTTATCCCTAAATAGATCCAAGTAAAAATTTTTTCTTGCCATTATTCCATCTTTGAAACACATCTGAATCATCCAGATAACTAAAAGTGAAATTATTTCATTTTGATGACCCTCTCTTGAATCTCATTACCAAGTTCACCATCAACATATCATAAATCAACTTCTCCATGAAATTTTATAACCTTCCAATATTTTTCAATAAAACTTGGTGAAAATCTCCATGAAAGTGTACCTCGAATATTGCCTGTCACTTTTTTCCCCCCATTAATTCTCATCACGTTCAACGATAGAAAATTCAAAGAAAATAAAAAAAAAAAAACGACGTTCTCTCACTATTTCCATTGGCGTATTCCCTTCATAATAATTCTTTTCTATCACGTCCTTTTTCCCGACATGAATATCGTACACACTTTATTTTTCACTTATTTCATTTTATTTATTCATATTCATTCTTTTTATCAATTTTCTTCAACTTTTTTTTTGCTGTTTTTCACATTTTATGTTTGTAACATCATGCTTTTTATAGTTTAGACTTTGACGAGAAGAAGTTTTACAACAGTTAACGTGTGACGCCTATATATGGAGTAGTCAAGCTTTCACGCAGGCGAAGGCATGAAAAATGAAGACACACTTTTGCCTCTCTTTGTGTTCTCATTTCCTCGTTCACTCACTCACTTCACTCTATACGCTTTATATCCATATATTTTTACTGGTCTTTTGTTTTAGTAGAAGCCGGTAATTTCAATCTTTTTTATTATGATAATACACGGTTTTTTTTCAGCTTTTATTTTTTTTTATTGCTCCCTACAATATCCCATGTTCTTTGTTTTACAGCTCACTACATACCATCAACATTTACGTGTACTAACCCATATTCGTAATTGATGCTAAAAACACATCGTGTTATTTCCGTGGGCAATTACATGACTCGTATACATATATTTATACGATACTGTTTTACTTGAAAGGAAACCCATTGTTATATATTGATTATGTGTCAATATAAACATCCAGTTTCATATGCTCATGTTAAAACAATAAAATTTATTTCATGTTCAATGACATATTGTGTTAAATTCAATGGTGGGAGCTCTTCAAAATTTATGGTTGGGAAATAAAAGAATTTTTGTTTTCAAATGTTTGTGCATTGTTAAAGTCGATATAATTTGTTTACGTTTTTGTTTTTGGTGTGTTTTTTTTTTTTTTTTTCGTACATGAAACTAATATTTTTATGCATTTTGAAATAAAAAAAAACAAAGAAATTTATTTTAAAAAACTGGTATTGTCGTTGATTTATTAATATAATTAATACAATTTTGTTTATTGCACACAATGAGTCAAATCGTGTGAATATTTTATCATTAGTATTGTTCAGAATTGTTTTGAAAATAAATCTGAATTTAAATTTGTGGTTAAATAAAGTTCACGAAAAAATTTCTCATACACAAATGCTCAGTATTTTACAAAATAATTTATGATAAATTATAACATCCGAACGATTGCGAGTGCGAATCTTTTTCTTCAACAATTCACGTATAAATCCACGTGCATTTGTCTGAAGGACTTAAAGAACAATCTTTTGCAGAGTGCATCAGTCTTACTCAGTGTAGTGGGAGGACTTATAAATTTTATCTAGTCTCACCGTCGGCGGACAACGTTAATTCGTCCAGAATTAATGCCCGACCAAAAGTTTTTGGTGGTGTGGTGCATCTCTCACACTGAGAACAGCAAGATCCGCCCCTCTGACTTTCATACAGCACATTGGTGCACCTCTTTTGCCACTCCTCACTTCACCTCATCTTTTCTACTCTTTCGTTCACCTAGAATGTACTTCGCATCGGATCTCCAACAATAAATCCGGTCCAAGTCACTTCCTCCGTCGCTCTTATTTTCCGAAGTGGCTTATCCACCCCCTCAACCTCATCGTGGTCACAATTCTTCTTTACTTCTTTGGCGTTCCACTTTCCTTCCAAGGCTCCATTCCTTCCCTTGCAATAAGATCTTTGGAATATTCCATCTGCCATTAGCAGTGAAATTACCATTTTCATTTTCCTCTCCATCCATCTTCTCATGTATTTTCCTCTGTCTGTCTTTCATGCATTCGCTCTTCACTACCCCTCACACCCCCATTTTCCATTGCTCTCTACTCGCTAAATTTATCACCTCCTCGATAATTCTGCCGTTGATATATTGATATTGCACTTTGCCAAAACACGTAGCGAATAAGGGAAAAAAATGAGCCAGTGAGAGTTTGGCTCATGTCAAATAAATCTAAAAGATGCTCTGTCAACATTTTATATCTTTTCTTCTAACTTCTATCAACTATTCTTCATAATTAACTATATTTATAATGAAATACTTTGAATTTCAGACATTTCATTTTTAATTCTAACAAAGTCAATTTGGTTTGAGACACTTGGAAAAAAAATAACATCACAATCAAACTTTCATTTCAGTTGATTGAGGAATTTATATAAAGTTTGGACTATCATTTCTTAGATTATCAACAATAAATATTTCAACCCAGAGCGCACCAACCCAACAACTACCCCTAACTATTCTTTATCATCCTGGAAATATTTGATAACTTATTATAAACTTGTACAAAGGGAAGTGACTGGTAAATTATTTCTGCTTGAACATGTTTGACATGACGGCAATCTTCCATATTTCGTCACACAATTAATCAATAATTGTACGCTTGACCTCAGACGTGTGTGATCTCCACATTATCTGTTCCGGGTGTTTGTATTATGTTCACATACATGAAAAAAGGCAGACGACCGTACACACACATACATACCGACTTGTGTTTTATGGCGTCTTGGTCATCGCTTTAGTGACAGTGATAAATAGAGATATTAAGATGATGTCAAAGGCCATCCACGAGTAATTCGTCATAATCGTTCACATAAACTTTGACAGAACAGATCAAATTAAGAATTTTTATTATACGTTCATAAATATAGATTTTCATATGTCGATAAATAAATTGAAAAGAATTGTCAATTAATCTCGTATAAATATAATTCAAATTAAATTATGTGTCGTTATATTATCTATTAGATAAATAATTGACCTAACAACTCTTTGATATATAATTTTTATATTCAAAAGTGTTAATATGAATTTTTACTTTGCGAATTGAGTTATTTTCATTGCGTATTATTGTAAACGTAAACAATAATAACGTTCGATAATTTTTGTAACATAAATTATGACAATTTTGATAGTAATGAAATGATTGTTTTAACATTTTTTATCCCAAACATTTGAATTTACGAGTTCTCACTTTTTGCAATTTAATACAAAAATATTCAATAACAAATACAATCATTCAAATAAATATTGCAACCATCCACCTTTTTTTTATCTCCCTAATACCACATCAACATCCATCACAACTTCAGTATGATTCACTCCAAACCCCATCAATTCACATACATAACCAAGAACTTCTCTATAAAAAATTTCCTTGTAAAAAAATTTCTCACAAACACAATCACAAAATGTTCCTTTACAATAATACTTATCCATACATATACCCACTTTACATATACGTATTCATTTATGAGAATGCAAAACATATCGAAAGCAGAGTCGTAAATTCAAAAAAAAAAGCAAGACTGTCTGTCTTTACAGGTATATACGTGTATAATAGAGACATATATATATATATATATACATAAAGAAGAGACAGTAAACTCGGTCGATACCAAACGTAGGTCAGTGCCCGTCGAGTCTGCGTCTATCCATTCTCGTCTCGTGCCATTCTCACGAAGCTGAAACCACGCGCGCGCACACTGCCATTCGTAACCATATCCAATGTATATAATATATATATTTATATATATACTAAGCTCGGTCGATCACGTAGAGATTGAGTAGACGGGGGAATCCCCGAGGCGTATGATGTTGGCGCACACCAATGATATATAAAAGCGAACGTTGGATACAAACGATAAAGTGGGTGGAATATCGCAAGGGAGTGAGTGAGAGACAGAGAGAGGGAGTGATGTGGTGTTAGAGGGGTTGGAAAAGGGGAGCAGAACTAACCGCCTCATTTGGCATATGCTCGGGAATTGTGCCAAAGACTATCAAGGTCACGGACAATGGCCAATCATTTTGATACAGGGATATCCTCGGTATAAATATTTTATGATTAATCTTTTGTTTTTTCATGGTATTATTTATTTTTATGGTATTTTTTTGATCGTTTTAGCGATTGATGAGAGATTGGCAATGAAGATTTGCGAATTAATTTTTGTTTTTGTAGGAAATGTGAATTTTAACAGAAATATTTGATGATTTTGAAGATCGAACTCGAATCAGAAATGTTTACAAAGGACTAAACTGTAGTTTAGTTTATTTTTAGTGATTTGTTTTTTTTTCTATTTTTGGATAGGAGATGATTGCGGGAATTATTTATTATATGATTTTTTGAAACAGCTCCAAAATTGTATATGAAGAATTGATTGAGCATTGGAAGAGGTTCAGGTCGAGAATTCTAGGAAAATCAATAGTGAATTCAGGTTGCTATTTTTACTTACAACAGATATTAAGAGAATGATCGTGCAATTATATGAAAGTGAGATTATAAAAATAAACTGGTTTTGAATATATGACTGATGAACCTGGTTCAAACTATTGGAGAAACATTGGATGAGAATTGTTTAAACGAAATAAACAAAGTTTCTTGAAGACTAAAAATATAACAGAATTCAACAAACTAAAGCCAATTCAAAATCATTTCAAATAATGATTAAAATCATAGAATTATTAATTAAGATACAAATATTGTTTATCATTGATATGATGAGGTTAAAACTATGATGGAAAATTCAAAAAGGGATATTAACACTAAATAATAATCAACACAACAAAATTCTATGAATATTTCTAAAAATCTTAATCTTGTCCTATCCATCGTCCCTAACTCTCTCTCCTTCTATATCTACACATACACACAAAATTACACAAAATACGGTTGAGGAATTCAAGCATCGAGGGGTTGCGTGCAATGTCAAGGCCATTGGGGTGAACTCATGTGTCACAAGGGGTGAATATAATCAGAGGGATAAATTCATGTTACCGTGGTCCAGTATCAATCTCTGCATTGAGAATGAAAAATGATACTTTGAAAATCATAATAATTCAAACTCGTTTATGAAAATTTACAACTTTATATTATTCATACACACACACAAATTACAAAGAATCTTTATTATATCCTGCGAAATTCATAATGAAAAAAAAAGCACACACTAAAAAAAATTCCTATGCATATACAATTCGCTCGCCAAATGTCTTGTGTTTAGTGCCACAATTTTCCCGCGCTCTCGCTCAACAAAACGAGCATATAAATCGTGACGCAATAACACATTGCGCGCCTGGTTGGCATCGCATCGTATCACATAACTATATATATACACACATATGTGTGGAAAGGCACAGCCGCTACTGTCGAGCGCACTCTTGGGACCGACGAGAAAATATTGCGTTTGAATATATATACACAAAAAAAAAGAAGAAAAGAAAGAAATATTGGAAAAAAAGAGATGGTAGAGACGAAAAATTGAAGAGATATAAACTGAGTTGCTGCTGGGTATGTGTACACCTTTTACAGTCGCCTGTCTTCAGATCCTTGTGTAAATATATTGTATATTTATATTGAGTATATGGGGAAGGTGTGTGCTTGAACGTGTGTAGGTTGCAAGTGTAAATCAACCTTGCACGCCCGCCTACGCACTCATATTATCTTCATGTCAATTATTTATAAAAGAGCACGACTATCCCATTGTGCATGTGGAAATAAACCCGATGGATTTACTTAACAGAGCATATTGCTTATGTGACGAGTGACATGCGCAACACGACACTGTAATAGCTGAATAGCAATATATAATCTGTATTATGAGGTAATAATGAAGTTGAAGTTGAAGTTGAAGTTGTAATACGATATTTAATATGATAAATATAATATTTCAGTTGAATGATTTAATCAATGAAAATGTATATTGGTGTTAGGGATATAAATTATGAAAATTTTTTATCGTTTTATGTGAAAGTTTAAAAGTGGGTGAGGCAATATAAAAAATTTTTTATTGAAGAATCGATTGAGAATTAATTTTTTATTAGGTAATAAAATGATTAAACACTTGGGAAATATTTAGATTGTAATTTTCTCTACAATTTTTGTTTTTTTGTTCGTTTAATATTTTGTTCTTTTTTCATTGGGGTTGTGAGAGAATTTTTGATTAAATTTTTTTCGCACAAATTCTATCGACATTAAAGCACTTATCGTTTATGAGAGCAATGTATAAAATATCTAAATGTGGTGGGTTTAATCGTGCAAGTTTGTGCAAAATACGCTTTCACAGTTAAATCCAGGGATTCCAACCTGCCCAGTATTCTCTTCACGGACTGGTATATATATATTCGTATGTATATATGTATGTTTGAATGTGTACATGGATATATGGAAGAGGCCAAATGTATAGAAAGAGCCCACTTTGAGCAATCGTGAGGGTGATCCAGGGTCCGCGCGGAAGTAGAAACTTTAAGGATTACGTGAAAACTGGTGGGATCTGCTTTGAAAGCGAAGGACTCTTCTACTCAAACTCTCATCCATTTTTTCATATTTTTTTTTACTCTATATAAGTATAGATATATTAAATTTTTTTGTATCTTTCTTTTTCAATTTTTCGTGTGACGTTTTTTTTCATCTCTTGAGCATCGAAAATCCCTTGCCTCCACACAACCTTTCAAGGCTTTACGAAAAGCTTATTTTTCATGTTAATTTTTTTTTTTTTCTTCTGTTATTTCTACAGGAATCCTTTCGATCGAGGGTGGCGATGGATTTTACTGGCAGCGTTGGCAGAATAGTTGAAGATCCACTTGAAGCGATGGCTATTGCTGAGAGTGAGGGACTTGCGTGGCGACGAACATGGCGACCACTATCAAGATTACGTACCAATGTTCCACAAGTCGATGACACTATTCATGCGAATAAACCGTGGTTTCACAAAGCAATCAACAGAGAGAAAGCAGCGTTACTCGTCAAAGGACACAGCAAAGCCAACGGGTAAAGAACTTTCACAATTGTGCATTAATATTTGTTTGAGAGGAAGAAAAAGAAAAACACCAAAAATGTTTATTCGTTATTTTTTCTGGTTTGTTCTTCCCTTTCTTCTTTTTTTTTGTTTTCTCATTTACATTTTTATTATTTGTGTCTTTAACTAATGACAATTATTGATAATGCTTTTTTTTTTCTTTTATTCTATTTTTATGATTCTCTCATTTGTGTTTTAAAGACAATTGTGATTAAATATCGAAGCATATAATTAACATTTATAGAAGTGAAACGGTCGTGAATTTAACAATCGTGTAACTGTTTGCTTCAAAGATTTTATGCATTTCTAAGTACCAACCGTGTCAGCTCTACACAGTCGTTTTCCCATGGTCGAGCGAATTACAGTGTTTAACCCGAGTGTAGTACACCGTACGAACGAATGCCATTGCTAAATTATAGAGCCTCCAACCATTGATTCTGTTTCTTGCTCTCTTCTGCTCTTGCTCTTTTACCACTAACACATACAAACCTAGTATTTTATTTCGTGCTCAATTACCATTTCAACTCTCCCTCATAGCTATCGATCCTTTACTCATCTTCAGATACTTGGAATCAATCCAACAATTTTTCTTTTTATTTAATTGTATTTCCCAGAAATATCGTATTTTATGCTCCTCTCAATTTCTATTTTGTTTTTATGTTCAATAAATCCTTCTGAGAAAATTGTTTGTTATAAAAAGAGTGGGGAGACAGAAAGAAAAAAAAAGTAATGCAACGGAACTAAAGAAAAAAAAAGACACAACAAATCTGTTGCGAATAAAAAAACATTAATTGTCCACTTATCTTTATGTTTGAATAAAAATTTACATAATTGCGCAACGTCTCCGAAATGTATTTTATTTTAATTGTTTTGTCTTTATCCCAAGCCACAAACAACCATACACAAATCTTTTGTATATTGTTCCTGACAAATTGACGTTTGCCAAGAACAATTCTCATCATTTTTATTTTGACACGCATAACTGTCTGGTTCAAAGAAATAAATATGAAAAAAAAGAAAAGAACAAAATTAAAGAAAAACCCAAGTGAATAGAAAAAAAAAAAAATTTTTTTTTACCTCGCAGTTATTGACTTCCTTTTTTTTTTCTTATAATTTTTTCCCCCATTTCTCTCTTTTTTTACTGCGTTACGGTCAAACTTTCGGGTTAATATTCTACCACAGCCATCACTAAGTTTTATGTGTTGCACTGGTTCCGCCCTGCAATACACATCACTAATTGTAGAGTGTCAGCGATAAACTCTAAAATGTAGAGAAGAAAAGAAGGGTACAAAAAAAAACGTAAAAAAGAACAATCTTGAAAAGAAAAAACTAACAGATAACAAATAAAATATGGAGAAGTGTAAAAAGAATGAAGATGGAAAAGGAGAAAAAAAAAGGGTTTACGTATCACGAGTGCGCGCATTGCGTTCTCTTGTAGTTTCATGTCTGACCAACTGCTATGTGTGGAGCAATCAAGTTCACGGGCAAACTTTATTTGCTATTTTTTTATGGTCACTCATCTTACATATATATATATATATATAAATACGACGTGGCTCACCTCACTTTTATCTTTCATTCATATAAGGCAATAGAATTTTTTTTTTCCGACAATAAAATCCCGCCATATTATATATATAAACTCTTTCAACATGATATAAATATGAATGATTATGTAATAAATATTATAATATATAAAAATTGATTGCAATGTTTTTTTTGTCTTATTCTGCGAATATAAAATTAAATCGATAGAACTATATAAATATATATGTATATACATTTTTTTATCTTGGATTAATTTTTAATTGATTCATTTTGCAGTATATTCCTGGTACGAGAGAGCAGAAGTTGTCCAGGCGCATTTGTTTTAACATACAAATTTAGCGACAGGATTTTTCACGCTCCAATACATCGGGTGAGTTATATGAATAAATAAATTTAATCGATATGGAACCCAAATATTCATTAATATTTATTTTTCTTTTTCTTCAACTAGTACTGCATATGTATATCGGTCGTCGGCCATTAATTGTCTTGGCTAAATGCCGCGGCCATTTGCATTTGAATTCTAGCTCAAGGCCACGTTTGATATCAACCCACACAGTCTCAATGTGTGCGATCACTCTTACGAAAATATTCTGAAATGTTATCTAAATTTAGCATATACCATATAATAGATGAAATTCATCACCAAGTTGAATATGAATTATTGTACTAATACAATGAATTCCCATTTTTTTATTCATTGAAGTAAAACCATTTGAGCAGTGGACAATCGTATTTCATTATATTTCAGTTTTATTTTCTAAAATTCTAAAAAATTGAACCAAAATTTGATGGAGGAATATTTAAAATTGTTATTAAAAAATGACCATCGATCAAATTATTTATTTACGAGTTTCAATAATTTTCGTATTGAGAAAAAAAGTCCCATAAAAATAAAGTTTGAAAGTAGGTTGGTTCTCTTATTGTAAGAAGAGACAGTAAATAATCCATTACCAAACTCTCAAAATAATATTCCAAATAAATATTTTATTAATATGCAAAATGAGAGTTGATTTCACCACTCTGGTGGTTTCCCTCAAACAAATATGAATATCCTTACTTTTGCCTTATTAATTTATTCATATTTTCATTTATTTTCTTTTGTTTTTTTTTCAGACGTCTGACGAGAGCGGAAATGGTTGTGTTTACACATTAGACAAGGGTGTTACAAAGTTTTATGACCTCGTTCAATTAGTGGATTTTTATCAATTAAATGCGGCGTCTTTGCCAACCAGACTGACACAATATGTCAATAATAGCGAGTCATCATCATCATCATCATCGCCATCAAATAATGGCAGTAGTGTTTCAACATCAGCACCATCAGCATCACCATCATCAACAAAGCCAAGTTGTAGTCCAAGAAAAAATGATTGTGGCAGCAGTCGTAAAATATTACCACGAAGTTGAACATAGGACGTCCAGTTACCCGTTAATACAAACTATTGTTACAACGCCATTAATTCAAACAAAACTTACGAAATTGTCATTGTCAAATGTTTGTATAATAATTATGACGACAATTATGATAAATATGTCGATGATAATGGCGTATATTCATTGAAATCGGGTTGCTGGACTTTTTTTCGAGGCAATTTCTATGAATACAACTCGTGATATGCCTTTAGTTAATATTTTTTACTGCCTTTTGCTGTATCATTTGACAACGACGATAAATTTTTAATGGCATTTATTGCCACATATAATGAGCTGATCACTCTCTGATTCTCACTATCTCTCGTTCTGTCTCCCTCGCATTCTCTCCTTATTCTGAATCGCCCAGTGTCTGTCTTTATTTAAGTATCGACGAACAGTAACAGGATTCTCATGATGAAATCGACAGCATTGCAATAGATTGAAAGAACAATGGATGATGTGTTGTAAGAGCTAGCGTGGAATGACGACGTCAGATACACAACATTGTGGGCTGTAATATCGATTCGATATTGAACAGAAAGAAAACAAAACTAATAATTAATGATAATGATAATAACAGTGAATCAAATTAATAATAGCAATGATGATGATAATAAATGATAAAAATTGACGATTGCTTTTTGAAAAACATTCGCGAAATATTATTGGAGATGATTGGAGAGAGACGATCGCAATTTCACCTCTTGGCAAGACCAAAGACCTTTTAGACAGCCATTTATTCCACCAGGATCATTACTACAAATGTATAAAAGATCCAACAATATGATTAAGTGAATAGATAATGATAATGAAAGCAAAGAGAAGAAGAATATTCAATATTGGAGATTTTTGCGTAAACGTGATCGATGATACGGTTGCTACGAGATAATATTTATATTGTTCAATTGGACTACTGAGAAGAAAAAAATTTGTCAAATGCAAAGAGTGGTGTCAGCAGTTTTTAGAACTGTTGATTTTAAGTCCAAACCAAAATTTTGGCATTGCGGTGGTATAGCCACTCTCGTTATTGGAAATATAATGAGACCAATTTTCAATAAATTAGAAAGAAACATACAAAAAAAAATGATAATACGTAGGTGGAGCGGGAAAGAAAACGATATATGAGAGGAGGAAAACTGTGTCTTTTCCATTTTTGACGCGTTGTTTGGAAAATCACTTGTTGCACCTTAATATATTCATGAAAAATGAAGCATTGTAAGGGTAAATGTGAATACAAAAGAGTTAACAAAACCAAATTTGAACATGTGGTATTTGTGTGTTATTGTTTCTAAAAAGATTGTTACAATGAAAATCTGCGCAACTGACCAATGCGCTAATTATTGTTCAAAAAATTGTATGATATTTATCTTTTATTCAATTAACAATTAATTTGAGAACATTCTCGAGTTCATATTTTGTCTTTTTTTTCTCAACTATCACCTATTGTTTGGAATAACTTGTGAATTATTCCAAAAATCATTCGATTAATCGAGAATTCTCATAAATCCTATGTTCGTTTGCTTACTTCAATTTTGTCAATTTTTTTTTGTTCGATGTGTGTTTTGCTCTTTTTTTCAATGCTACGTGCCTCGACACTTTAAAATCATATGTAATATTATTGGAGAACAAATTTAAATTATTTTTGGAATTCGATTTAAGATGATCTAAAGCATGATCAATGAACTATTATGGTTGAATTATTATATCATGTGATCACATTATCGCGGATTTATCACACAAGACTCAGTAAAGTCATGTAAGGCAACACACAAATGAACATAACAGCTGCAACAATTGTGGGTATAAATGCATAACAAACTAAAAACCAAAAAGAAAAAATAAGAAATATAAAACACAACAACATAATGGAATACAATGTTATTTTATTCCTTTGGTCTATTCAGAGAAATATCGTAATTATACGGCTGATAACAGAATGGCCAGATTGCGATAGCAATCGTTCAAGAAAGAGAAAAACAAAAAAAAACACTTATAATTCGCATTGTATATTCAATTGTATAAAAGTAAACTAAAGAAATGTATAAGCAAAAACTGCGGAAAATATTTAGATACATCTAATAATCTAAATTATTATAGGATCAGTGATATGAAGAAGAATGGGACTTGTTTTTCTTATTATTTTTCCAACTCATTAAGTCGCGTTTGACTACCACAGCTTTGCTGTGTAGTTTTGATATATTTTGAACATTCATGATCTCACATAAGTTGCTAACATTCTCAGACGCGCAATTGATCTGTTTATAGTTAATACACAGCAGCAAGGGGGAGGAAAAATTATAGTGTAAATGAATGATATGCAACGTATTTAATTAAATGGAGAAGAAAAAATGAAAACCAATTAAAAAATGTGGTGTAGTATGGGAATGCAATTTACGAGAGAGATTAAAAAAGAGTGAGATAAAAAATAAAAATTTGATAATAAAAAAATTAAATGATGAAGATGACATGATGTAGAAATGATGTTGTGTCGATTTAGATAGAAATTATTGGAAATTATAAATTTTTGCATTTCGATACTTTGAAATTTGAAGGTGAGACAGAAAGAAAAAAAAAGAAGAAAGCAAGTGATTGAATCTAATTGACTTTCATCAATGATACGACAAATAATGGAAGGAAACAGGATAAAGTTATATTATTCTTGGCTATTGTATCACAAAAGGTCATTAAAAATTGAATGCACTGAAATATCGTGGAAGTGACATATAATAGCAAAGTCAAGATGACCAAGGAATAGGTGTGAGTGTTAGGATGTACGTATATATGTTCTAATAATATACGTGAACGTATGAATGAATTATTCGTAAGTGGACAATGTCCAGCGGAAGAAAAAGGAAAAAAATACCAACAAAAAACTTTCATGCAATGTATTATTATTACTCCCTGAGAGCAACTAATTCTATCAATACCTACTTTTAATAATATATTTTTTCATGGATTATTTATTTCCCCCCTTATAGTTGCGTATTGTGAGAACGCAACAGTGCGTTTTCTCTTTGATTGTATAAGTCGTATCTATTTCAATAAGAAACAAATGTAAATTCGAAGAAATAATAACAATAACAATGAAATAATAATAATAGTAATAATAATAATAACAATAATAATAATATGAATGATAAAATTAATAAATGCAAAACAAAATAATATGATAAATGGAAAAAAAGTAATAGAGCGTTAACATCTTCTGCAACAAAGACGACTAATTGTAGCACTTGGTATTCAAAATAATTAGGTATAGCGCTTTTTTTAGGAATGAAAAAGAAGATAATGAAAATAATGTTAAAGTCATAAAATCTTCAGCGAATAAATACATAGGATTAAAAAGAATTAATGAAAATTTTTATGGCGGCTCTTTTTGGTGATTAGCACTTTTTCATTCAACAGGCAATTGACGTTATTATATTGCCACACACATCTCCAGATCCAAATAGTTCTTCAGTGATGAAAAGAAAAAAAAAAATTATGAAACAAGAATATTTGGCCTTTCATGTAAATATGTCTAATTGGGCCAACCCTGAATTTACGTTTATTATGAATTGTTATTAAACTCTACGATCTCTTTTCTTGTTCAACGACCCAGCAACAATTTGATAATCAATATTGAATGGCGGTCAATCAATTTTGATATTTCATAATTGCTGCATGAATTTGGGGGTTGTAAAAATGAAAACAATAGCAATGGAAAGAGAAAATATAAAATCCTGTCAAATGTTTTTTACTCACATAGTTTTGTTTTTGCAAATTGAAAAAGGGCTAAAAACCATCAAATTGAAGAGAGCGCTCCAAGTAATACTAATATAAAAATATTATTGTCACGATCATTAATGAGATAAAATAATAGAATATATTTTGTATTAATTATAGTTACGAATTAAACGGCGAACGCAGTGGTCTGTATAAGACTGAAATTAGGTGCCGTGCGTTGTCATATGCGTTTTATTCAACGTCTGTCTGAGAACACCAATAAAGTATAAAAAAAAGGCAAAGTTTTAATCTGAAAACAAAGCGATAAATGTGTATTTATTTCTTCATTCGTTGTATCATTTATGACATTTTCAAATTGATAGTTATAATATAGCAATTTGAACAAATATAAACAGAAGTATTGATACGTTCCAAATGTAATGCACATATTCATCAAATACATAATTATGACTATATACAAATGGTAGTTTCATCTAGTCATTAAAAGACTTAAATTTTCCAAACGTCAAAATGAATTGGGCGCCAATAACTTGACAGACGTTGAAAGTTTTAGATGAACAAAAGAGAAACAAAAAAATTCGCAAGGCGTTAATAACATCGTGTGAAAGAGAATAAACAAAAATTTCAAAGAGCGAATTTAACGAAATTAGTTTTAATAATAATAATGGAGTATTCGTCGAATGAGCTACGCTTTTGCAGCGGTCCTTGTAGAGTTTGATGCAACAGTAAGGAGAGGAAAAAATAAAAGATGTGCAAAAATCATTGTTATTTTTCGGCGACATTTCAATCTGTTTTTTTTTTTAATTTATTTTCCAAACGCCTTCCAAACAATTGAACAATTTCCGTCTTAGACGAATACTCCATTTTGTTACGTACACATAAAATAAAAAAAAACTAAAATATTAAAATAAAACCTATGATTAAAAAAGAGATGGGCGCTCCCCATGCTTCACGAATAAATCACGGACGTTTCTGCGCTTGACGTCATTAATATCGGGATTGTACGTGCGAAGCATGATGAATTAAGCAAAAGACGTGTGATAAAGAGTAGATATAGTTCGTGAATGATTGGCATACATATGCAAAATCATCCGAACTTTTTTCGCTTCCCTTTTAGTGCCGGCCAGTATGTTCACTCTTCTCCTTCAACTATTTAAATATCTGACAATTTTTCAATTTATCACTTCACCATCACTATTGTCAATAATAATTCTTTCCCTAGAAATAATGCACTGTACTTAATATCATTCACTTGTAGAGAATTAACATTTTTCGTTTTTACATTCATTAATTCTACCAATCTCCCCACTTTCTTTTGCTGGAAGCCAAAAGATTTTCTATCTCTTATTATCAAGACATAATCACTTGCTCTCGTTTTTTTCTTCTTTGCAAATTATTGCAACACTACAAAAACAAACGATATTAAATACACAATTGGTCACAGACAAAAATAAAATAATTAGATAAAAACTCCGCACGACTCAAGACTGAGATGTTAATGAGTGATGTGCGCGTTACAAATTTAGTTGTACTTTAATTTTAGAAATACATCAGTATTAATATCAAACATTATCAGTTACATTCTGATTGTTGACTTAAAGGTTTACACGTTGAATTTTCTTGATGAAAAAAGAAAAAAAAATGAAACAAAACATACACAAAATATCTTTCAGTAATTACTCCCTCTCCCACCTACCCCATAGACCCTAGTGAAAAATAAACTTTTTTTTTCCTTTCTTATTACTATTCCATGCGTGCTTGATAGGCTATTTGTTTATTCGAAAAAATGAAAAAAACACAACATGATACAGGGTGTCTATTGATAATTAAGTTGTATTTAATATTGGCAACTCTTCGCCAATTAAAACCATGAAAAAAAAAAATAATACATTTACATAATAAAAATTATTAACGAAACAAAACTAATTAAATTGATAAATAAATAAATAAATAAACTAAATGATTCAAATGAACGCACAAAACTTTTTCTCGATGTTGCATTATTAGCGATTTATGTTTTGAAAATGCAGTTTTTTCTCATTTCTTTTTTTTTATATGATAATTGAGCAGCGAGGGGATATGTGTTGTATTATTTATCTTCACTATTACTCGCTGTTCGATATCGCACACACCGTAGATACTAACCGAAAATGAATAAATAAATAAACATTAAAAATAACGATATGAAAAAAAAAAAACAAAAAAAAGAAGAAAAAAAAATGGTGAAAATGGAAAAAAAGTGAAAACAATACAAAAATTTATGTAAAGTTAAGAATAAATTACAAAGTGACTACCAAATAAAATGTAAAGATTGTAATAACACTGTTTGCGCATCTATAAAGGGCGCACCCCAAACATCGACGATCATATATTTGATTTGATACTAAGAAAAACAAAAAAAAAGATGATAACAATAAATAAATCACTTAATGCAAATAATTTGTATAAATAATAATAGTAACGATAATAATGAAGAAAAAATATGAATGAGAAAAAAAAATACAATTATTCATGATCGTCGAAGTTTTTTTATTGTTCATTCTGACGATTGACTGATTGTATACAATAAAGTCTGTCGTCTGACAATTTGCAGAAGATATTAAAAACGAGTGTCATAATTAAATTCAAAAACGCAAGGTAAAAAAAAAAATCACACACACAAACACACACACACGGACACGGACACGGACACCATCAACAATGAATTAATCATAAGAGCAAATGAATATCCATATGTAATTGAAAATGCGAGTATGAAAAGCCGCAAAATATATGATTGAATGAAAGGAAGGAGGAAAAAAAAATTCATAAGTTTAGATAACTTGAAGAAATGATTGCCATTGACGCACTTGAACAGGACGAAACTTTGCGACATATCCCCGATAGGAAAAAACAAAAGAAAAAGATCGAAATGAAACAATACAAAAGCAAAAAAAAATGATAATTTGTTCTCATCCACAAAAGAAAAAAGAGACCTTATAAAAATGAAATAGAAAAGATAAAAAAAACAGAACAAATAATAATAAAAAATAAAACTATAATCCACAAAATAAACGTGAGCACCTGTAGCGCCGCAATATCTGAAGATCATTGTTATATCTTTGTATGAACCTTTAATACGCAATAAATAAAATATATATGTATATCGTCATTGAAAATGATTTGTATTGAGTCATTCTAAAAATATCCATTCCAAACTGATAAATTAATGTATAAAAGAATTGATATAAAAAAAAATACATATATAGGTATAAAGCACCTAAATATATAAAGCCAGACGTCGCTCTCTCAACTCATTGTGCTGGCCGATTGTTGGATACCAATCTAGCTGCGCACGCACGCTGGCAACAGGTAACAGCAGGGGCAAGAGTAAGGCGAAGGTATAGTGGAAAAAAAATATACATAAAAAAGAGAGAGAGAGAGCGGAATACAAATGCCAGGCGAATGCGGCCAGGCAAGCCGCAGGTGTAGCGAAGGGGGCGGTGGTTGACTCTTCAAGGTGGGAGTCAAACCTGACCGGTAGGTTTTCAGCTCGGGGTTTCTCGTCGACTCTGTTCGATCGACAGTCGCTTACAGAAAGTCAATACACTCAGGTGAAAACTACCGGAGAACAATGTAAACCGTTCGCGCTATTTTTTTTTATATTTGTTACTCCTGCGCACATTATTTCGGCAATAACGTAAGTGATTGTAGAGAGAAATACTTTATCTTTGTTTCTGTTTAATTGAAATGTTTCTATTGGTGTTTTATTATTAATTCTTCTCTGTGAATACTTAAATTATTGCGTAAGGAATGTAATAGATCGTGTACATAATTGCATCGCAAAGTAGCTACATTGCGATCATGAAGTAAACAATTTAAAACGCAGGCGCAATCAAAATGTGATTGGATCATTTAACAATCAGGATGAGCATTTGGTAGATATAAAAAGAACCGGATTTATTATTTATTTGCGTGTACTAGAGACTTCTAAAAATTTATAACTAAATTATCATATGGAACAAATTCATATAAACATTGTGATAGACAAAAAAAATTATTCTCATTCATTATTACAATTTTTATTTCTATTTGTATATATTAAATGAAGAATAATCACTTCGCGTACATCAACGCAGTCTTTTCATCAAATGATTTTTTAATCCACAATCAAACATTCAATATTAATGGCATAATATAGATGATATATTTTCATGCAAAATAAATATTAATATCAAAATAACGGATAATTGTTTGTTTAAATTGTTCTCATCTAGAAGAGAAAAAAAAATCCTTACGAAAATAAAATATTGAAGTTAAAAAAAAAAAGAATGATAGAATATAAATTGAGAAACAAACGATGCGTAGAATATTATTTAATTAAATTCCAAACTGAATATGGGTAATGAATGGAATAAATTTCAAATTTAATTTAATGTTGGATTCACAATTCCATCAAATATGCGAAAATATTCGAGATATCATTTGGATGGCCAATTATGCATGTGAATTTTAACAATCGGTCCTGAATTTTAGTACGATATGCGGATAATAGAAAGAATTTAGTCCCATTATCAATTTAACGAGACATTCAATCCATATTCATATCATCGCGCACAAAAATAACATCTTTATGGTAAAACGAACAGAATCATCATTGTATATATCAGTTGCATTGTCTCTCATCCATACATATAAATATATTTTTCCAAACATATTTGATCCGCCCGATTATTTTCGATTCAACTGTACCGGACATAAAATCATATTGCTGAAACCGATGACTTTACGTATTATATACAGTGTACATAATATTTTTTATAACATGTGCACACGCTTCTGCGATACAACTTCGTTGTGGAGAGAAACCAGTCGAGCAACATTCCCACGTATTATTACTGAACCTCCAACATCAGTTTGAAAGTGTATAACGAAAGAAGGAGAGAGCTTGAGCACACCAACGCGAACGAGCAAAGCATACTCAATCACCAGCCGCCATTTTGGTGCGGATTTTCATTGCTAATTTTTTATTGTTTCGTTCATGAATTGATATGAATATTAAATCATTGACGAATGTTTATAAGGAACTATTTTATTGTTTCATTTGTGTTTATTTTTCGTGGTTTTTTCTTTTGTTGAGATATATTTTTTGTTTTTTTTTTGGTTTAATTTTCGTTATATGAGAAACAATTTTTTTTATTGCTTCACCGATAACAATTCGCTTGACGCATTTGTTGATGATTAAATAGTTACCGCACAATATCCGGTTGTTACGACACAAAATTATTGCAATGACTGTAACGGACACTACTGCAAGTCGTAACATGTCAAGTGTTACTTCTCCAAATTGCCATTCTGCAATAAAATTGTTTTAGTATTTAATTAAATGACAGTGGATATTTTTTTCGATATTTATTATTAACACTTCTCTCTTTTTCCGCATTCTTTTTTTATTCTCACTATTGTTCATTCCTTTTTTTTTTTCATATACGCGATTGTATATGAATAATATACCGAGTGTATTTCTTTATTTTTATCGCACGCGCGCGCTATCAGCGAAATGGAGAAAAAAAAGAATACGAATGTGTGTAGCACACTAGTAGGAACAATGAGCCGGCGCAAAATATATGGAATGAAAAAAAAGTGTCTGTACAGAAGAGAGAATGAAGAGTGAATAGATGTGTGCCGCTCCTATATTATTGTACCACAGATTTTTTTTTCCTCTTATTTACTACTTCCAATACTTTTTTGTGTTGAATTCTCAAAGAAAGGAATCAAATTTTTTTTGTTTCACCTGAACTAAATAATTCTCATTCTCCGTCAATTATTCTCCGGTAAATAAAAAAAATGTGTACACTCATCGAAGTTAATAAAACAGACACATAGTCTATATTTGAATTTATGTAGGGAAGTCCCCTGTATGAAATTTAGTCGATAGTTACCAAGAAAATCGCGTTAATATTTAATACACTGACAGTTTATCATACGTCATGTCTTCCGTCAATTATTACTCATTTCTTCAATTCTAATGAGCGTTCATTTTTGAAAGGAAAAAATAAATTAATTTTACCGTAATCTTATTCATTTATTCCCTTACAACGACATGAGAGGAATAATAACAAAAACTTTGGGTTAATTGACTGATGTCAAATAGAATTAATTGCTTTCTAATTGTTTTTCAATTTTTATCTCAGTTGAAATATGTAAAAAGGTTAGAAATTTATTATCATTTGTAACATTATGGCATTACATGAACGATGACTCATTGACTAACTATTACTTTTTCATATCTTTCCAGTATTATTATCATCTATTTTACATTTTTGTGACGCTACTAATAATTCACGTAAATGGACAGTGATATTAAATACAAAACAAAATAGAAATATGACGAATCAATAGATAGTAACTTATTCATTTAAATTCCAAGTTGAATAATGAGTATTTGTCCTTTTGATTATGAAAATATTACTCTTATGAGTTCATGACGTATACAAATGATGGTAGAAATTCTTGTGAAGAATAAAATGAATGAAATTTTAATAAATGTTGCTCATACATATTTGGCGTAAACAGTTCCAATTAATACTAAAATACTCAATCTTTATTGATAATTATTTAGGTAGAAAATTATTAATAATGTAAGGAATGGTTTAATAATTATTCTGGAAAAGTAAATGAAGATTATTTTTATCCAAGGCAGCTAGAACTTGGCTGAAAGAATTTTTTATTGGAAACAAGCATACAAAGTATACATTAAAATCGTTTATAATGTAAACCTCTAGTTAATTCAATGAAAAATATGGTGATGATCTTATTGTAAAAGATATGAGACAATTATTATTTCAAAGAATGGCAATGCAAGATACGAAAAAATATGGTTTGCTGATAATACATAGGTTTTTTTCATTTTCGTGAGTATCATCTATGAGAATATTTGCACAACTGAAGAAAATGTATAAATAACCATTTTTGAATTTATAATAAAGTGATCAGTCTTTCAATAATATTTTTTAAAATATTATTTCATAACCTAATTTTATTGATTGAGATAAAAAAAGATTTATAAAATGGACCCATCTGTTTACTTTGTACAATGAACAATTTTTCGTTTATGAATTATTAAAAATGTCAACTGATCAAATTAATTTTTATCCACAGGCAGGAGAACATTTTTCAATGGATCCCCCTAAGGAGATTCCATTCGAATACAATTGAAAAGAACAGTTTTAAAATGACGTAGCAAGATTGAAAGAGGATAAACGAAAAGATGGGATTGGAAAAAAAAATGTTGGAGTTCAGTTTTGTAATTGGATTTTTTATTGCTGTTGGTGTTGTTGGATTGGATTTAAATTCTGGTGGAACCAAGTGCGGACAGAAACATTGTTCGACTACTGAATACTGCAGTCCATTTGATACTCAATGCAGACCATGCTCGGCCATATGTGATAGCAGCCATTACAATCATGATTCTGTTCTATGCACAAAAGATTGTCAACGTAAGTTATCAAAATTTTTTTGTCACATTTCTATTGACTTTGGGCAATGATTGAGATGGTTTTTCCTTACTTCATCCTATCGATGAAGGAAAGTTGTTAATGCAGGAACAAATCTGATATTTAGAATGAGAACAATCTTTTTCGTCTTTGCCCCCATTGAAAATATCGTTCGATAGAAATATTAAATTTTTTCTTGATTTGAATAGTACGTTTTCTTGCTTCTTACTCACACTGCAATGAAGATTTGTTGAATATGAATGAAATCATTCATTAGAAATTGGTTGGAACTAATTTTACATAGTTATTAACATTTTGAAAATATCCATAAACACAAACGTTTTTGTTTCATTCCCTTTTTGTTATAAAATTTATAAAATTGTTTAAATATCATCAAAAATCTTTTTCTTAACATTCAATAAATTCAGTAAAAATAGAATTTGGTCTTGTTTCGTTTGATTTGTGTGTCAGTAGTTATAATTCAAACATTCAATAGCAAGTTTAAAACATTAGAAAATTAACAATGAGCGATGATTTTTTATCATTCATTCGTGATATTGATAAATCTAAAGAACTTCCGAATTAATATCTTTTCATTATCATCATTATCAATTGAAAAAATTGAATATCTTCAACTTCAATTCTACATTACGTTGGTTATCATAAATGAATTAACACCAATTAGTGATTCATTAACTGCCGTCGGCTAAATAATGAAACAGAAAGTTTCCATCCGTCTTTTTTTTTCACAATCAGTCCCTGATACTCATCAATGATAATCATGACATCCCATACACATGCTGCAGATAAAATGACGCTCAATCTGAAAAAGCCAAAAATTAAACATTAACATCCATCCAATTTTCAACGTTTAACAAATTTTGTTAATTCTAAAAAAATCATCTCACGATATACCAAAATAAAACCTAAACACACATATTTGTATTCTTAAAGTGGATCTACACCGTATACGTGTGAATAGACTCTAAATAATAGTACACAATTTTAAAGAACGAAAAAAAAAATAAAATCAAAGTGACAAGTAAAAAAAAAATGTGAAGAGGAAAACATAAAATCTCAGAGCGTCTCAAAGTCAGGTGAATATATTTAGTGAGGGATCTCGACGATAAATAAATCAAGATGGAGTGTTCAGTATTCTGTCTCCTTTGAATCTGATTCTCAGCATCTCTAGGGGAAAAATGAAATTTGGTTGCACCCTCTATTTTACATCTCAACAATGATGAAAAAAGGAAATAAAAAATTGAATACAACGCACCCGATAATTCAAAGTGATTTGCGTCGACTCGACTGTATGGACATCTTGGCATATGCACACAAGATTCATGAATGAGAAACGAGTGGGATGCTAGCATGTGGGAGGCGTGGTCATCATAAATTTTGTTCATATAAATATGTGTGTGTGTGTATATGTATACATACGTATGAACATATTTTTTTACGATCTCTTGCGAGCATAGATCTGCCGACGATGCAGTATTTTATAATTCTTTTCTTGTTCTTTTTTGTTCTTCAATGTTGAATTATCAAGCACGATGCCAACGGTACTTGACAGCTTTCCATATATCAATAAACTTCAAGTTTGTATGTGTAGAGAGAAAAAATTGATCGCTACACTGATGTATATGTGAAAATTGTTGTGAGTTTCATTTATAAAAGAATGTCAGAATGACCACGTGCCATCAGCCTTTGTGTGAGAATTTCAATTAAAGTTGTGGATGAAAATAAAAATTTAATGACAAATTGAGATTTTGAATATTTTTTGGAGAAAATCTAGACGGAATTTTAATTGAAAATGTTTAGGATCAGAAAAATTGTGCAACACCGAAGTGAATTTTATTAAATAGTCGCTAAGAAAATTTAAATTTCATGGTGGTGGGGTAGATTGTCATTGAATTTTAGAAAGAATTGGGAATTATCTTTGTGGAGAATAAATTAAAATAATTCAGGAACAAAATTCCTGAATGAAATGTGAGAGGAGAGAAGGTCGTGGTTAGAATAACCACAGAAATGTAAGTCGTCTAAAGACAGTTTGTGATAGTAAAGAATATGATATTATTTTTTCTTTTGCTGTGCATGGTTGATTTTACCAGGCACATAATTATTTCTTCGTAATGAATATAAAAAAATTGAAACGTTTGCGATGGTGGATGATATTTGCAGACTAACCTTTATATTTTCAAATACAGAATTTACACTGGGAACAAAAAAATATTTTTCATTCTGAATGAAAGAGAAAAGTTTGTGACTTTTTCGAAGATTAGAGCATCTATTATTCAAGTTTTACTACTGAATAACAGCAACTACAACATTATATAATATATTATTTAATGTATCAGATTATTTTTATTCAGATGAAAATTATGAACGTGATTAAAATAAAATTATCTTTTGTGGAATAGTAGTTATAACAAAATGTCAGGATCAATAATGAACACTTCCTAGTATTTCACAGATAGACAAACTTTCTTAAATCATTACGCATTGAATGTTAATCCACAACATTGCCTGATGGTATTTGAAAAAAAAAAGAAAATTACGTGTAAAGATAGCAGCAGCGATTACAAATAATACAACACTAAAATCATGTGTGTCAAGTTATTTATTCTCCATTTTTGATTGTCATCATTCCCAACAACGAAACGTCTGAGAAACGTGTTATTGACCCCTGAAACACACAATAGGCATACCAAGCCCATCCAAGAAACTTTGGCTGTTAGGAATACCGCCCGAAAGTCTGTTAAAGTCGTATTCTCCCAGCGGTAGTATTTTTTCCGTACTTCAAGGGACGCACTCAAGTCAGAATCTTTCTCATTTGTCTAATAGGCTTTGAAGTAGAAGTTCCGAAGCAAAAAAGTCTGGGAGTCCATAGTGTTCAGACTGTTTTTGATAGACTGGACCACAGAGCCCCCATATGCAATTTAATACCATGAAAAACTTTTAGAAGAAACTTGCGTTCAATTTCAAACTTTTGAATCATTGTTTTCATTTTATGTTTTGAACAAAAGAATCAAAAAACTAATTAACAAAAAAGAAAGTTTATCCGTGTTTTATTTATTAAATAATCGGAATGATATGTGTTGAAAAATGTAGATTTTTGATGTTTCGAATTCCATTTTCTCGCTTTTCTTGCGCAAGTTTCGTAGAGGTTTCGAGCAAAATTTATTTCGATTCTGTAGGAAATTTTTTACATTTGAGAATGGGAAAAAAAATATTTCGATATATGTAAATTAGAAGTTAAAATACTAGTCAAGGACTAGCGACTTTGTTCAGGTTTTCTGGGGTGTATTCTCAAGTGAACGTCAAAAACAAACCCACACGAATGAAATATATACATGAAAAATATGTGTGTTAGAATATATTGCTTATACATAAATGTATGTTAAACATACTTGTTGGCATATCGGATTTTTTGTCACCTTCAGTATATCAGAAAATTTATGATGCGGAATATATATTCTAATATATGATGTATATATTGAAAGACATTCGCGTTGTCTAAAGAAGAAATTTTTCAAAGTTTATTAATGAATATTCTGTTATAAAAAAGTCTTAGTATTGTTGGATTATAAATTTCTGAATTATGTTTACGAAAAATATTCAAAAATTATTATTTTTTTCATTTTCATCCTGATTTTGATAAGAATTGTTCCTTGAAAATAGAATCGACAACTGAATTCAAATAATTAAACATTACCAGTTGTTATTGATAAATAATAAAAATTGTTAATTCTAAGCATGAATTTAAAAACCAAAAATTTGAAATAAATAAAACTAAGATTATGGAAAATAAAATGGCCAGATTCTGAATTCTATAATTCCCAATTAAAATTCAAAATGAATAACATCAAAAAACCCTTTTCATCCAAATGAACATAACAATAAAATTCTTAACAAATAAAAAAATATTTCAAAGGCTCAAGAATATAATTAGAATACAACGAAACGATTAATCATTCATACGTGTATTTACATTGTTACAATTAATGACATGTTCATTTCTGTTTGAGCAGTTGGAGTAATTTTCAACCATACATTGTGACCTCGCGTATTTTTCCTTCTCTGAAACATATTTTCCATTAACTATCACTTCAACTTTAACGATTCAGTGACTAATTTCAAATGATCATCACCACTAATATCATAACTTCATTCATGATAAAATATTACATAAAAAAAAAACCGTCAATGAAACATTCCACAAAATGAAATTGCAAATAAACTTTTGCGGTTAAATATTTTCAGTTATTGTGAAAAAGCTCATTTTATTTATGGAAATGCGTGAGCATAATTAATCACGGTCAACCATTGAAAATATGTTAGAATCCTTCTTGCGCACTTCCGCTTACATTTAATTTATTGTGTTACTTAATACATATGTATATACCTGGGAAAGAGGAGACCATTCGATTCACCTGAGTATACACAAATACATACACACCTGAATATGGCACTGGTACTCTACACCTGACTGTCCTGTTTCTCCAACTCCCTTCCCCTACACATTCGTATTTTCTTTCTTTCTCTAACAGATTCTATGACACGATGACTCATCGAGACGTGGACTTTTTTTTTCTATTTTCCGTCGCGTCTTTTCTCGTCCTCGTATGGTGTTGACGGTGCCGGATTCGGAAGCGACTCTTTCTTTCTTTTATCAAATTATTTTATTTGTCTCGTTTCTTTCATTATTATCCGCTATTTCAACATCGTGAGGCACCTCCTTCTCCTCACAAGATCTTAGTTCAGGTATAAAATTTTATTTTTGTTTACCAAAGCCAGATCTTTTTAATTATAATTCTATTGATGGTGAAAGAACCAACGTACAATAATGTTGAGCAAAGTGGCGCTGGGGCGAATCTTCTTTTGTATTTTTTGATGCTTTTATTATTCCATTCACATACTGCGGCGTCATTATTCCTAAATTTTCATCGCTAATTATCGGATATTTCATCGGAAAAAAAATCAATAATATAATTTTCCAGTTAATTTCAATATTTCAATCATCTACAAACTGATATGAGAACAAAAATCTGTCAAACAACATCAATTCAAACACACAAACAAAAATCAAAAATCGTAAAATATCAACCATATAAAATTCAAAGTTTGTGTTATTAAAGATAGAAAATAATTTTGAGAATCGTCCATATAATCTGATAAAATTTCTCGTCGATATTTTCAAATGTGTAAATATGTAAGTTGAATGTTCAAGACATATTTTGCACTCTACTATAAAATTATCTCTTGAAATTGAGAACTCGATAGAAATCTTCATTGGAGCGTGACTCACGTCGTTGGCACGTGGAATAATGTGTAAACCACCTACGTTAGACTTTAACTCGACACCATCGCGTTCATATATATTTATATATGTATATATATATATGTATAATACCCAGTTACTACCTCAACGCGAATCGATTTCCTTGCGCCACGACCCCGTACAAGTCTCTGTGCGGTTACGCCATTTCGCCTTTGCAACCCCCTTTTCAAACTGGCTTCTAACTCTCATTTGCCCTGTCGGGATAAATACGAGTGCTGCTTTACTACGCCACTGTATATACCAATTCCCCAAACATATCCATGTATATATATATATATACATATACATACACCTATGTCAGCATCTTTGCCATTCACTATAGAAAGTGGTACCAAGTCTTGGATGAAAGTACACGATGGCACCGCGTGTTTTTGATGATGCGGGGAACGAGGAGAAGCTAACGACGATTACTATTGTTTGCCGCAGGTTGCCATCACGACCTAACTTCTCAATTGTCTGCGTCTGCGCTACCACATTTACAAATACACAAATATACAAAAACATTCTCTGCATAAACCGTTATACTTGTCTTTATTCTATTTTATTTCTCTTTTTCTTCTTTTATTTCTTTCTTGGTGTTTTTTCTTGTGTGTTTTTAAGCTCTATATATTGATATTATCCACATGTTTATTCGACATGTTTTCAGAGATATTATTATTTTTCAGAGGAAATTGAATTGGACTTTTTTTGGGGAGGGGGGTGGTTATGTTGGGGAAAAATATCAGGGTGATTGCCTGAGGGAATTGATTTTTTTTTGTTTTAAACAGTGTTTATCTGTTTTTCTTTTCTTTTTTGAAGAAGAAAAATGTCGATGCAATTTTAATAGGGAGTTTTGTGCAGGAATTTCATGGGAATAAATAGAAAAAAAAAAATGTATTTGTTGTTTGTTACGTTTTTTCTTATTCATCTGGCGTTTATTTGAGGCATGAAATTTGATACAATGTTTGGATATGACGCGTGATTTGTTTTTTTTTTTCAACGATGGGATTCGAGGGAATCAAACGAAATCATTAGAAATTGAATTGTTGAAGGGAATGCAATGGAATTGAGTGTCGATTTCACGAGGGAAATTTATGTGCTGTTTATAGTGCCCAAATTCTATTCCATTTTACAGTGAAAAATTTTCGATGGATTTTCATCACTCCGTCAACACAAATAATCCTAGAATCACATTCTCATTGAAATGTTATTATTGAAAAATAACTGAAAAAATTCATTATTTTTTATTTTTCACGAAACGGTCTCCGAAAATTTCCAGATTTTTTTTTTTCAAAAATTTATAACAGAGGGAATTGTGCTAAATAATAACAAGCTTTTATTTCTAAACTAATAATACACATGAATAAACAATATTTAATAGAATTAAAAAGTAGTACTGATAATAAATGGAAAATAATGAAATAAATACAAAATTTTTTCATTATATAATTATTCGAAACATTTGATAAAAAGTTTGTGGTATTTCTTGCGGACATGTCGACGTAAGCTTAACGAGTTTCGCTCGATATATTCCACATCCAGATAACGTCAAGTAGGAGAGTTTCAACCCTCTCATAGTATAGGTAGAATTAAGTCCATGAAGAGAGTGGAGTACGGGTGAGGAAGCTTAATATCCTCGAGCACTTCCGGTGGAGAATTGAGAGTGCCTCAAGAAATTGCCATTGTCTCTCTGGTATCCACATTCGTATGTAAGATAAAATACATACATATACTCTTCTCTAGTCATTAATCTACATGGAGAAAAATAATAAAAAGAAACATTTCACGTCCACTCTTACTCCACAACGACATTATATGCTACAGTGTATGATCTGTATAAAATTCTCATTACTCTCACAGGATCTTCTCTTGGACATTATCCTTGTATCGTTAACGTTGAAAACTTGGTAGAACCATTATCGTGGACAAGAAACATGACGAATGATGAGAAAGAGACGAAGAATACCAACGACTTTTATATAACTTCCTTTTACAAACCCACATGTCATCTCATCCCTATCCTTGCGTACTTTATCAATAGACTAATGGACTCTTCAAATAGATAAAAAAACATGTAATAAAAACGAAGATTATGGATAAATAAATATTACAATGTGATTATAAGGTTTTACATAAAGCCGGTTAATCTTTGACCAACAAAAGTTCACAATTGAATTTTAAGTATTGAGGCAATGCCAAAATTATTATAGAAACAATTCGATTGTTGAAGAATTTTGTGAATGAAATTAGAAATTGTGACATTACCAATCAGAAAATCATGAAAGATTTAATCTAAAAGAAATAGTTTATATTTTATGTAACATAATTCGTGAGAATGTTATTTATGAATTGAAGGAACATGCGAATGACCATCGATTTATTAAAATGCAGTTGGAAATTAAGTTAATAATGGAAAAAAACTATTTTATGAAGTTAACAAACAGAATCAAGAAAAGTTACAAAAATTTTAATGCATCATTTTACATGACACATTTAAGAAAAATAATCTCAAAACTTTTACTAATCAATTAAAAATTAATAATCATATTCTTCAATTTTATTTTAACAGCAGTTGAAATTTTCAAAATAATCAAAAGCGATGAAATCAGAAGAAAAAAAATAAAATCATAAAAAATATTATTTTAGTATGTAACCCAAAACAGAATTATATTTCTAAATCAATTGAAAATTCTATTGAATAAATATTAATTCAGTTATTAATGAGAGTATAAAAACAAAGAAAAAAAAAGAAGAAATATTAATTTCAAAAAAATATTTCAACATACAAAATACACATTCTCATATTATTGAAGATTATTGATGAAGTTTTCAATTGATGAAACGGAAGAGGACATGACTAACAATTCCCACATGCCAATTGTTTATGAATGCATAGAGACTCGTAGTTTATCATGATGCATCACACATCTTGCAATGGATCTATAAATATGAAGGCATAAAAGATGACTATTCAACTGAGAAAGAGCATTACACATCGTTCACTTAACGTGTCAACATCCGTAGGGTTATAGTTGTCGACTTGACAAGAAACTATATAGTTTGTTATCGAGTTAGTGCAGTGCGCTAACGTGCTATCGCAAGAAAGTCTGAAACTTTGAGCATGTTAACTATATTCATATATATATATATACGTATGTATATATTTGTGTGTTTGTTGTTCGCCCGTCTATCAATCCTAAAACATTCAACCCTTCGTCCATGTACTGTGTCAGTAACTCGCCTATTTAATATAACAATTATCGTTGTCAATCAAATTAAACATCAAATTCAAAACTGTTTCCAATCATTCAATCTTTTGTCCAATTGACTGTGCTATGATGATAATTATTTAATAACTTTATTTAATTCTCTAAATTCGTTTTTATTCTACTATCTATTGAGACAAAAAATGTATTTTTATTCCGAACTAATTAGTGAAACTTTGTTTGTATCATTTTTTTTTTGGCTTTTGTGTATTTCAGAGTACTTGCACGATCAGAGATACGTACTTCGTGCGGACCTGGACCATGACGGTAACTTGAGAGGTGAGTTTGTATATATACGAAAACGTTATTTGAATATTAATTTTGAATGACCGTGAGTTTACCAACATGAATAATGAAATGTGAATAATTAAAGAATCGTTTGCAATATGGATGTAAGAAGGGAAGAAGTTTTGATTAATATTATAGTTAATGAAAAATAATATTTTGATTATTTATTTATTATTTGAGTTTTTTAATGAGAATATTTTTATTAGAAAAAAAAAAGAAAGATTATTTTATTGTGGAAAATACTTAGTTGAATAGCTCAACATATTCCTTACGTAGCATTAGCATTATATTGCTACCCTTCATCTTCTTTTTCTTCTGCACGGTCATGTTTGATAGAGATCAGTCTGCACGCAAACACTACTCAGTTTTACTACTCCGACCCCTTTTTATATTTACATTATATTTGTATGTATATTATATATATATATGTGTTCATGTATGTGAACGTTGATGAAAAATTATGATCACGCGATTTTATTTATGCATCAGCCAAAAGATCTCGAACATGACGAGGAAAAATATGAGGGAAATTTTGGGTTAATGTAAAAGCACGAATTGCGTTTGAGTTAATTGCTGGGTATCAACTTTGGATGTAATTGATTATGGTTAGATTATTTATTTGTTATTCGATCGTACTGAAAACGTTGGAGGAAGGAGATTGAGGTCATGAAAATTGTTATATGGAAGAGTCGTCATGATTCAGTTAATACAATAAATAAATGCACCTTTGATAAGAAAAATCTGTTTGACATTTCATTAAATAGGTTTTTTTTCTACTGTATTATTTATTTCACAAACAGGATGAGGGGAAGAAGGTGATTTATATTGTGATAATTCTACTGTTGAAGTAGAAATGTCCCTAAAAAATTTTTCAATCAAGAAAAAAAATTATTATTGAAAAAATGTCAGCTAGCAACATCATCAACTCTCACATCAGCAATCATATCATAGACCTAAAGAGCGCGAAAAAGTGTAATTGAGCTGATGAAAAAATTTTAAAAGATTTGGCGATTAATAACTTGGAAATAAAAATAAGAAAAAAGACAGCATTGAAACGTTGATATATTATTGTGACTGTCTCTATATGAACATGTATATACACTCAGTTGAATTATTATGTAGAATAAGAATTACGGGAGCATATATATGAAATCGATGAATGCGATCCGGACGTTACCCATGATCCGACTAATAGCCATAAAAAACTTCCTCGCCAGCCAGACGACCTAAAACGTAACGATCCCTGTCCCGATTTACGACCGCAACTTTATCCCCTTCTTCCGTGTATTGTACCACGGCAAGGTAAAAATATGAAAACATAAATTTTACGATAAGAGCATAGAGACTATGATGTGTTTATATATATATTTATGTCTATATATTTATGAAGACTGTGATAAATGACGAAGAATTATTAATCTTATGGAATGAGAAACAAAAGAAATTGAGCTCATCCAAAAGCTTTTGATGTTGGTGAATTCGTTTTTTTTACTCCGTCGATATTCGAATCGCATTTGATTTTTTCTTTCTTTTTTACTTTTATTGAACAATTTTATTTAACAGTGACAATGCAATAATTTATCGATGCTGTTTTTTTTTGGGATATTAATTACAAAATTCGACTATTGTATGGTGGAAATAATTTAATGAAAGTTAATTTGACTATGAATTTCCATTGACGTAACAGCCTGATTGTTGATCAGGATTAATTTTTGTTGCGAAGGAAATTTTTTCGATTGTTTTTTTGGGTTAACGTAGAATCAAATTATTCGAATATTTTTATGGATAAAATTATTAAACTGGATATTAATAATATTTCTTCTTTATTTGATTTTGTAGATGAAGTAGCGCGGCTGTCAACCCTCGTCAAAGTTTCATTCGCTCTGACGATTATTGTAACACTTGTGCTCGTTTTTCTGCTTGTGAAAACATTTTTGAAACTAAAAAAAATACGTGAAGCATTGGTGAAAATATTTGGGAAAAAATGGGTGAAGGTATAAAAAGAATAACTATAATTACAATTTTTCTCTTATTTTTTCATGTTTACTTTTTATACTTATTAAAAATGTCACTTTTTTATTCTTCTGACTTTTATCTTTTTTTTTCATGTTAATAATTGTAAAAGAACACAAACAAGGACAATGTACGCAACGATGTGGAAACTGGTGGTGGTGCAGTGAAATCACAACAGCAGAACAACGCGCGGTTGATTATGCCGACAATAAGTGGAAGAGTTGCGCCGTCATCGCAGAGCTCTAACGAATGTTCAACTACAAATACCTCGAGCACTACTTTATCACGGCGTGAAGCTACTGAAGACAATACTTTAGATTTTGCGTATGACAATCCAGCAATGACACCAAGTCCAGATACAACAGTTCAATTGAAATCTAAGCGCGAAAGTTCATTTTAAACTACGTATTAACATCAGGAAAAATATGTATTTTTCTCATATCATTGAAATGACTTATCATAATTTTCATATTGTCTTTGATCTTTTTTGTCAATTTTCAAACATGTAGAATTTTCATATTAATAATTGTAAATTCATGACACCATGGAAAAAAAACAAATGAGAAACTAAAAAATTTTGTAAAATTGTAAATGACAATTTTTTTTGGAGACAAGAAGTCCATTTTTAAAGAATATTTTTTACACGCTCAATGCATATTTATATGAATATGATAAACTTTTTATGGAAAATATTGAAGAATTTTCATGATCAATCAATGGATCGATCATTTTTATTAGATAGTTGTTATATAATTATGACAAATCTTATACGCATTCATGAACCGTGCGGCTGTGCGACTTAAATTGTATTTTATAAATTGAAAAAACTTCTCAAATTATATGGAGGATAAAAATGCAGATTGATGATTCGAAAAATTTACATTCTTTGATAATTCGTCATTTTTAGAATACTTCAAAATGAAATAACTAATGAGGAAGTGAATCATTAATAATTTTTATAATGATAATCTCATTCATTAAACATATTTTTGAAAAAAGAAAAATAGTTGTAACGACTAAAATTTATAAATTTTTGAATCCATCTTCTGAAATTTCTCAAAAATTTCAGACCATTGCAGATGAATATTTTTGAAAGAAAAAAAGACTGCAAATTTGTCGTTTCATTGAACTGTAGGTTCTTCTTTAACTATGATCGATTTTAATATTATGGAGAACAATTACTTCATGAAAACATTGAATGTATTATTCATTCATAAACGTATTGTATACATTAGAATTTAAATGTGATTCTAAATTTAAATTGGGATAATCGTATTCAAACGGTGAAACCACTTTTTACAGTTATATTGTTTATTTTATAACTATATCGATACCTTATCAGCCATTCCGTCCATGAAAGGCCTTAAGAGCAACAGCAACGCGATAAAAAGTGTACTTTGCATAGGTCGGTCACGTGCAACATAGAAATACGCGGCAAGAAACTTAATTGTCCTGAGGGAAAAAGAAGCAAAAACGACGAAAAAGAAAATCGGAAAAATACACGTTAAAAGAAAATATAAATTTTCAAACGCTCAAGCTTTTAAAATTCCTTGTTTCAAAATAAGCAGCTATTTATCTATCCTGTTTCGCTCAATCATGTAGCTCAAATCATATAAAAGCTCAAAATCATAAACATAAAAACGTCCAATCATTATAATCGACGATGTTTTTCATGACAGCTCAAAATCAATCATAAATTTCTTAATCGTTCATTTTTCATTTTATATCGCTGCGTTTTTGCTTTCGTCACGATGATCGACCTCAAATTTAATATAAATTAATTCAGTAGTAAACCATAAGCTCAATATAAAAGCACATTAGTTGTATTCATTAAATATTAAGATGAGTTATATAAAAATTTAGAGTTATTAATTGGTATTAACTTTGGGCATTTGTATAACGAATGCTCAGTCTTCCAGAATGCAGGATATTAAATCACTTTTGCCCTATGGCAGCTATTAAATATAATTATGATAGACACTTATTCGTAAATTGTACTCCAATATTTTAATTAATTGTACATAGATGAATTATTACTAATTCTTCAGTTTAATTTGTTGATATTAAACACAAATATGTTTAATTAAATAAAATATTTATTGATTCAATAGATGGTAATGAGTAATGTAGAATTCATCAGGAATAATTAAATAGTTATCAAATTATTCCTCAATATCTAATTACAGTTGAACTAAATTTAAAAATAATATTTAAAAACGGTCCCAGATGAATTGACAAACATATTCTTTTAGATAATGAATTTTATTATGTCTAGTAATAACTCATTATTATTATTAATTTTATTATAAATATTACCTACGATGGTCCATTCAACGCGTTTAATTTTAATCAGAAAAATACATACAATAAGTGTTATATTATCATTCGTATGACGTCTGAGCAATATATATATATATTTATATATATTTATTCAATCATAAAGTTTCGTTGGATATTAATCAATTGCAATATAATAATGTTACAGTACAATGATTATAATTCTGTCAATTATGACATTAACAATTTACGTGTTTGATTCTAATGATAGTGATAATGAATTTTTTGTTACTTTAAAAACAAACTATTATCCCGCCGTAATATGAAACTAGATAAATGGAAGTAAAACTTGAAAAGTTTTGGTTTGAAATATTGGTCGATAACTCTACATTAATTTTAATCTATTCAATTGATTCACATTTTAATTTTCTTTTTTTTTTCATTTTCATTCATACCACATAACATCACATTCACGTATGATTTATTTCATAAAAAGGAAACTATGCATCAACATCTGCATCGTGTAGATATTTATATATTCGATATCATAGTGATAATATTTTTTTCTTGTTATAAATATTTAATTGTTCAATAGTGCCTTCAAGGATATATGAACAATGTGCGCCGGCAATGCAAATAAAAATTTTTGAATGCTTCACAGCATTAAATGTAATTAATCGTAAAGAAATTCATTTCGTAAAATTTGTAAACGAAACAAAATTTCGAGATGAAAAAGAATTAATACAATCACATTGTATCAGTAGAAATAAAATATAATGAAATATATAAAAATTCCAATTTGCGTAAGGTTTACATGACGATATTTGTAATGTATTTGAAATTTTTGAATTTGTATTTTGTGGTTAATAAATTCAAGTGTTTTAATTCAATATATAAAGATTGACCATCAATTTCTGTACATATTTGGTTTTCAATAAATTAAAATAAGTAATGGAATTATTTCAATTCATTTATATATGAAAGTCAATTAATTTAAATCTAATAATTATACACATTAATTGCATTTAATCATGCATTGATAACGTATTTATTCCCTGATTTTATGTACAAATATATACAAACACCTCGGCTAAAAATGCGTTCATTCATTTTGATGGCAATGAATATTTTTTTTCCTTTCTTTCACTACTTAGCAGATATTCATAACGATAGCTATTTATATATCTAATCGGCGATATGTTTCTGTGTACGCAATTTTTGATAATTTTTTATAGCACTGTTAATTTAAATAATACATATAAATACACATATTGGTCTTAGAAGTAATGAAAGTTTTCCTTAAATAACAAGCAGAATGGAAATTGGTACAATTAATTTCCGCTTTTTCAATACGTAATGCACAGCCCACATATTTACACATAAATATTTCTTAATTTAACGATATGTATAATTGATTTAGCTTTATTGGAATCAAATTATTGATTTTATGATATTCCTAGAAGACTCCACAATTACCTGAAATATTCCAGACGAGTTTGTATGTGAGAGTGTTATACCAATTGTAAATTTTACAATTACAATTTCACAAACAAGAAAATATTTGGAATTATAGATTGAATTGAACATTGAAAAAAAGTACCCTCCATTTATTCTTGGTTCATTTCTGTTCCACTCACGTATTGTGCATTTCCAAATCACTTGGATGATCATTTAGTGCAATGTTGTGTGAAGCCGTATCAGAATCAATCATCAATGGCTTTAATTTTGCTGCGAATTCAGTAAAAAAGATTATTTACTATTCATATTAAATTTTCAATATATTAATTAAAAGAAATTTATGTTCATAATTACATAAATTGGAAGTTGTACTGCCTATTCTCGAAGATCTCATTGACGATCCACTTTCCTGAGTATTCGATCTGATGATATTTCCTGTGAATTGAAGAAAATGTTTCATTCCAACATTTTGTCCAAAATTATTAGAATAATTTATCTTGTTGAATTTAAAACACAAATCAAATGAATTATCAAAACTGTTACCGAGCTAATTGTTCATGAATAATGAAAAAATACAAAACGAATTCATTCATTTGAAAAAAACATAAATAAAGAAAAAAAAAAAGGATGATTTACGAACATTTACGACCTTGGTGGCGTGATGGGAAATACGAATGGATTACCATTGAGAACAACAATAGGAGTTGCTGGTGTTGGTAGATATGATGAACTTCTGTGCTGTGCCATTACCAATTCTTTTGTATTCTTCTCCGGTTTCATCAATACAAGATATACTTTTGGAAAGAATAGACAACCCAACTGTACCAAACCGCTTAATGATAATGACAAGGCAAGAGTAACGACTCTTATGGCACTGCTTGTTGATGCGAGATAAAGAGGCACAAATCCAAACCATAATATCATTGTCGTATAGTTTGTGAAGGCTATATGACGTGTCTCGTTAAAACCTTCAGGACATTTTCGTGTTTTTACTGCATAAATTGTACAGGTAACTGAAATGAGATATAAAGACGATAAATAATGGTGGAATATGCTTGATTGCCCAAATTCAAAACCTAGTAAGAAACATTTTTTGAATTGTTTTCAAAAAGAATGTTCTCTTCATGTTGACTTCAGAAACGGAATTTCTATTATGTGATCTTGATAACCGAAACAATCAAACTTGTATCTTTCCAGGTTATCATTTCGGGCAATCATTGTCTAATTATTTCTTGGTAGGGTAGGACTATCAACCACTCTAATCGCATTCTTACATCGATTATTCCTTCAAGAATACATTAATAAAGATAAAAGATACCCCCCAAGAGTTCCCCAATGATTTCGATATGTTCCCAATAATTTGTCTGGCAATTTCATGGTAAGACAATTTACGAAAATTATCCAACTTCCAACGCAATTGATAGCACTACCCTCTGAATATTCTTTTAACAGTATACCTATCAAAATAAATGGATAAAGTAATCCAATCATGTAAGATCTGTCGTCAAGTCCACGACAAATTCTCAATCGTGTGTCTCTTGTAGGATACAAATGTGCTATTGATGGTGGCACTTTCAATAACCAAATGCCATTTATTATAACTTCAACAGCTGTTAACATTGCAGTAATAATTAATTGTGACTTTGGACTTGTGCATTTTGGTTTGTGTGGACTGTGACAATTCATATTGAATATACGATGTATTCTATTTGTTTTAGTTACTAACGCTGCGTAACATAATGTATAACAGAACCCAATACCAAAACGGGTTATTGCACATGTTTCGTAATTTGGTTCAGCAACAACAGCAAATGTCATCAAAAATGAAACGAGAGTGCCAACTAGAAGAAGTGAAGAAAGCTCACGACCAGATGCTTTTATCACTGGTGTATCACTATATATCCAAAATACTGAGAGAACGAAAATTGTTGATAATACACCTGGAACATATTTAAAGATTATCCTGGATTAACTATCAAATAAATGCATTGAGTATCAAAAAGAGAGGAAATTATAATTCCAATTTTTGGTGGAGGAAAAACTCGATCGATAATATTAAAAAACTATTGGTAATCAATTTTCTGAAAGGAAAATGACGATAATTTCAGTTTGTTTTTTTTACATATCAAATATAATCTCAGCGCGAATTTAGAAATAAAAATTAAAAAAAAATATTAGAGATTGTTACTACGGGCGTGTTGCGTTTTCTGCGCTTATGAACTACAATTACATCCTTTGTGATGATCCAAAATAAAATAGTGACTCGACAGAACCAATAAAAACCATCAAACTTGTTTTTTCAGTGACAAATTAAAAGTTAAATGGACAAAAAAAAATTTCAAATGAAGCGTGTTTTTTTTACCGTAGTATTTTTCACGAACAAATAAAAAAAAAGTGAAATCGGCGGAAAAAATGGAACATAAATAAACGCATTTGAAAAAATATACCACAACTCGCAACAGCCATCGCACCAACTGCCCATGGGCTTGAATAGTCAATAAAATCCTCATCAATATCAGCACAATATTTTTTATCGCTTGTTGGTCGTGTGCCAACTCCACAATCCTCGCATCTATAATCATCAACTTTGTATTGATACAATCCACAATTACGACAACGCCAACAGCATGCGTCCTGTTTTTCGCGCACTTTAACTTGATATAGTTGACATGGTTGAGCACACGTTGAATTGGGAAAATATTGTCGACCCAGATCATTTTTACCACGGTACTTTATCATGTTTGGATCAATATGAAGAATTGGTTCACCATGTGTGCTTTCTATAAATTGAAGACAATATAAACTTTCATTAATACATATTCATTAACATATACCAATTCAAGTAATATATTTATTGCTAACAGACAGAAATGTCACGATCAGCCGACGGAAAAAATTACCATTCATTCGATCAATAAATCAGGAATTTCAAATATATTTCGCATTCTTTCATTTCATTAAATAATGAATTTATTTCATGGGCTTTCATATTGAAGTATCCTATGAAAATGTTAGAAAACATCAAACCATCTTCAAACGCAGGAATTTATTCAATCCTGGAGTGCAAAATATGTCTGACATTTTATTATTAAATTTGAAAAAAATCCACACACTCAACAAAATGAAAAATCTCCACTCAATATTTCTATCTTATTGGTGAACGAATATTAAAAATTGATTGAATGAATAAATAAAAAATTCTAATTCAAATAACTTCAGCATTATGATTATCTCGTTCTCTTCTTCATTCTGAACGAAATGAAGATTAAATTCCTGTTTTCCGTGCGCTCATCCCAACACTTTTCCACAAATAATTATGATAATTTATTTACGTGTATAATTGCCAACAACATGCCAACGGTACATTCCATCGTCATCCCTGTGGAAATTCAGAATCGAATAACGCGGTGGACCATCAACATTGTTCACAAAACGAAATGGATTACCAGCATCATCTGAAAGCCACAATGTTCATGCACATATATAAATATATATCAGTGTTGTAAATACGTTAACACAATTAAGGTAGGTTTCATTCAAGTGAGTATCTGCTTTATTACAACAGAATTCATTTACCTTTGAACGTCACTGTGTTCAAGTACTTGGAGAGAGTCTCACCATCAATATGTTTCATCTTCTCGCACATACCAACGAAATTCTTGCCGCATACATCCACCTGTAGATCATGAAGTGCATGTGCTATAGCATAGACGGCGTCTCTAACGAAGTGGATAAACTTCTGTTGCTTGTAACCATTAATCAAATTTATTTTTGTCAATGGTTTGTAACATTCATCCTGGAAAATATTTTTAGCATTAAAAATCGTGACCAATCATGTCATGAATTATTCATTTGATGTATTTAGATAATTTTATCTCAATGTTTCGAATATGTTTACCATAGTGACATCACATTGATGATGATTCTGCCACAGCTCCTTAAACCATGGATTAATTTTTGCATGTTCCAATGTGAGATTTGTGAAATAATCGTCAAAGCCAGCAAGATGTCGTGCCAAAGGTTGCACAGCTAACGCTCCATGTAATGCAATCATCTCTTGATTCATTTTTTGACTTCCAAGATTAAGGAATTCATGATGATTTGTATTTGACCAAGCGTCACTTCCTATCCAAACAAAACGTGTTCCTACACCGAGTCGCTGTGCTGCTTCCAAAACTCGGACAGTTGTCATTTTTTCAGCAAACACCACAATCACTAATGAAGAGTAAAAAATAATTATGAAGAAAGACTGTGATGTGATGGATGATTTTGAGAATGATAAAAGGAAATTGATTGCTTTGGGGAACGGAGCCAAAATGAGATATGAAGAACGATCGATTTTTTTTTAGCGTATTGTTGGAGTGTTTTATAGAAAATTTGATTGGAATATCAGATTGGAATTGGAAAGATTGATGATGATGTATTGGATTTTGTTTTGGGGTAAGGTCGATTCTGTTAAGGGAGAATACTTAAATCAGTAGAAATACAAGAAAAAACTATCAATTTGACTTGATCCGATTTAGACTGATTGAAAGCCAATGTTTTCCATCAATGTTTTCCGTGACAGCTATTTGAAATGGAAAAACTTGAGGAGGTTCTTAGAAGTGATGAGTATAACAATTTATGAATTTTGGTAGTCAAAGATTAAATTCAAATTGCCTGATTAAGTCAAGTCAGGACAATGAAATTCAGATTATTTTACTTCTGAGTGGAAAGATGAACAAAGTTATAATTAATATCAATAAAATAATGATAAAACGATTGAAAATGGATAAATTTATTAGTAAGAATACGATTGTGTCTTCTTTCTTATCAATTGAAACTGAAAACAATTGAAATTATAGAACGACCAATTTTTGAATTTCTTGATATTCCAAAAATTGCCTCACCAGTTGAGAATTAAGCGGATTCAATTTAACACATCGATATCCATTTGTGAATAATAACTATATGTGTAATTATATTGAACTTCATAATATAACTCTATTCACTGCTTTGCCTTTTTAGAGTCATTCCACAATTTTGCATTGATTTTCCATAAATCTTTGTCTCCATGACAATTAAAAATTTGAGCAATACAGACAAATTTGGCATTCATGCATGACATAATTATCCATTCCTAAATAACAATTTTCACAGCTATTTCCATTGTCCTATCAGTTAAGAAAGAATGAAAATTATTATTTAACAAATGAAAATGGATTGCCAACCACTTTCGTGTACATTCTAAGTGCAATTCCTTCATGATTTCTCCGATATCATTCAACTCAACATTCGTTGCAAATGAAAAAATTTAATTCCTACCATTTGTTCTAATTGTAGGTAATCTGTGAAATTATTTATCTACCCTGAACTTCAAAATACAACAAAAATACATTCAAAAAATCCACTTAAAATTCAACTAAAGAGTCTCTTCAATTAATAAACTTATTAATTTGTTCACATAAATTGTCAATAATCGCGAAGAACAAAAAAAAATTCTCATTGCCTATCAAAATTGTTTAATCAACGTCAAAAAAATGCACTAGAGTATAAAGCAAACACGAAATTCCATTAACAGTAGGGAAAATAGAAAGCAACCAACTTTTCCGTGTCAGTCTATAAACAAAGCACTGACAAAAGACGAATTGGCACAAACTGATGGAACTATATGTACATATAGATGATGAATATACAGCTTGAGTGTGGGAGAATGAGGCGAGGGTGTGGAGGAGAATGAGAGAAGAGTACAGGATCGATAGTGCGGGAAACGTACCACGAACTTCTGTCTTGTTCGCAATTGTTCGAATGACGTTGTCGTAGTCCTCAGCATTAAAGCGCTCCTTGTCTATTCTCTGTGGTGCACTGAAGCAGATTGAATAGTTTGTCGCCAATGAAACAAGAGTCTCGTATCCATGATTACCGTACTCGGTGTCTGAGTAAACCACTGACACATAAGTCCACTCAAATCGCCTGGAACAATGTCAATATTCAATTACTATATAGAAACTTATCTTGGGCCATTATATCATGGAATAGTTTAAATGTAGATATACTTCAGATGTAACTTTCAACACTTAAAGCAGAAATTTTCAAATTTAAATCAGTTTAATTGAAATCAATAACATATTAACCTTAAAAAAACTTCATATTTATTCTATAATAATAAATTATTAAAGCAATTGACGATTTTATGCAATAGAGATAATTTCAACTTCTAATTTTTTTGATTTTTTTTTCCATATTTTATCTTGACTTGAATCCACTCGATATTTATATTTTGTTATTTAAAAAAATGATTCAGACATTTTTTGAGTTGTTTTGGTTAACAGAATATTTTCATTTCTCCCAACATATCGATTCTATTTATTGCCTATTATTATTCACAAATCACTATTTGTGAATATGAAACATTAATCATGCACAAATTCATTTTCAATGACTGTGTACACATGTGGAATTATCATTTGAATTGTGCCTAAATTAATTTCAATCCATCAGAGCATGTTTGACTCTAAATGCGTTTGTGATTATATCAGTTTTATATTTATCCAGATTTTTATTTATTTTTATTACTGATGGATTACTATGCACAACCATTCTTTGTTTGTTTTTTTATTAGTGATAATAGCAAAGGAAATAGAATAAAGAAAAGAGGAATTGAAATGCCAATGCAAGTCTTTGTTTTTCTGTAACATTGGACCTGTGCTCTTTTTCGGCTGAGCTGTCACGTAATGGACTTAATGAAACTTTGAATCGATAACAGAAATCCTCTACGTTGATCAATAATGGCGGATGCTTATTCCTGCAAAAAAGTGGAAAGAAAGTTGGAGGTTTTGACAGCTTTAAAATTTCCATTCACGATAAATGTTATTTTTTGTTTATTTTTCTTCTTTCAATTAAACTTTAGCGTAGAATTGAGATTTTTGGTTGATTTACAGTTGCAAAATGTTGAAGATAGAGTTTGATACAATGTTGATAATGAGAATAGCATTGATGTATTGATTTCAATTTGTTAAGTCTAACTTTTATCCACAAACTTAATTTGTTCTGATGTCTGAAATAAAGAAGAACCCAAATGGACGCCCCGGAAATTGAAGAGTGATGTCATGAAGTTTAGTATCACTTTAATCAGCTTTTTATTGGATATGTAACAATACAAATAATGAACTTTCAATCATCATTAAATCGCTCAGATAACGAAATTTCGACCAGATGGGACAATTCTTCTTTCTTTCTCATAGCTTTAAGTACTTTTATGACAAATTTAAGCGGGTGACATTGGTATTCGATTATTTACATGAAGCAAAACCGAATGCTGTTTTAAAAAAAAAAAAAAAAAACGTTCAATAAGTAAACGACTATTCATCATTTCTATGATTAATATGAATAGGAATTTTTATAAATTTTATATCAAATAGCAAATCTTCACAAATAACTTTTTTCATTCAATTGTGATTGTCTCAATTTCTTTGTTCACGAGCATAAAATACATTTCTTGTTTATTCCCTTACATTCGATAACACGTCCAGTCCACCTATTTTTAAATGGTGATAATAATAGAATAAAAAAAATATCTCTCTAACCGAAAATAATAACTTAAAAAAACAAAGTTGTGTTCATTCACTTCTATTTTTCAGTTCAACTCACTTCAGAATTTCCAGCATTGCATGGGCTTGATTGACGTCACTTGGCACAGTTCGAAAAAAATGTGGAAATCTCTCTTTGCTACTCAAAGACGGCGAAGTTGCCATGTAAGAAATTTGTGGTACAGAAAATAATCGGAGCATTGAAGCGATCTACAACAAGAATAACACACATATATTTTTTTTATTCTCCATTGTCGAATACAATTTTCCTCTTACCTATCATTTTTTTTTATTTTATACGACCAATATGATCTACTTTGTCCACAACAAAAACTAACATTCGTGTGGAGACTAAGAGTGGGATGATCAAGTTGTGGAAAGAATACATAAGATGAAGAACGACGGGGGAAAAAGAAATTGATAGAGTCGTTTTTTTTCCTTCCCACTCATTTTATAACTTTGATGTAATCACTTTGCTACTGATGTGTCACTTCTCATCATGCCATAAACAGAATACTCGTCCTGGCGAATTGACACTAACTGAACGAAATTAAGTCACCTACTGATACATCAAGGGAAGCCTTGTTTGTTCCGTCGTCGGACTTTATTAGACCGAAGTGTTGAACACTGTTCTGTTTGACACTGTTGTTTACGAAGTGGCCAAGTGGCGCAGGGAAGTACGTAGAGAGGATGAAATGAGGAAAGGGAGCGTTAGTTGGCGTGTCTGAAGAGCAGATGTGCCCACTCATTCAAAAATAATTTGGTGTTGCATAACGTGGACTTTGCCATTGTGAAATATCAAAGTGATGTCACAATTAACTGACACTTACCCAATAACTGATATGCCAATGTCGACGGCGCGGAATGAGTGCGAGTGAGAGCGAGCGAAAACAAAATATGGAAAACGAGAGCTGTCAGTACACAATTGAAATATATAGGAATTGTTTTCGCTCGCACTCACTCGCACTCATTCCGCGCCGTCGACATCGAAAGAAGACATCGCTGTGAGCGGAAGCGAGGGTACCGATATCTTTCTCTCTCTCGCTCTCCGGCCAAGCGGTGCTCATTTGTAGAAGTTCGACGATTTTTCGGGCATTCAATTTTTGAAATTATGTAGCGACTTGCCTTTCAATGATGGAAAAAATTTTCTGAAGTTTTCCATGTGAAATTTTAT